>CAJRST010002224.1:18161013-18210817 GCA_907169785.1 Menidia menidia | reverse complement strand
CGAGAATAAAGTCGCAACATTATGAGAATAAAGTCATAATATTACGATAAAAAAAGTTGTATTGTATGACAACTCTTACAAGAAGCACTGTCTTCCCTAAAATGAGGAATATCGAGCATCTTGTGAAGTTATACTTTGGGATCGGTTTCACAAATAAGGAAATATTAAGTCTTTTAGCACACCAGCATCAAATTATTATCAGCATCAGAACTTTAAAACGACTGTGCAAACGTCTTTGTCTGTATCGAAGAAAGAACCAAACGGATCCAGAAGAAATTGCCTCTTTCGTGGAAGAGGAGCTGTCTGGTAGTGGTCGCCTACAAGGCTATCGGTGGTTACATCTGCGTGCCATTCAAAGAGGGATTGTTGTTTCTCAGAACACAATGGGGATGATCATCAAGATTTTGGATCCCGAGGGAGTCGAACTCCGGCGAGCACGGCGTCTCCGACGCCGGCAGTACATCAGCAGGGGACCCAATGCTCTGTGGCATATGGATTCATATGACAAACTTAAGCCGTTTGGCATAGCAATCAATGGCTGCATTGACGGATTTAGTCGGCACATTATGTGGATGGAAGCCTATTACACTAACAGCGACCCAAAGTTGATCGCGGACTACTTCATTAACACAGTGAATCGTATTGGAGGCTGTCCACAGCAGGTGCGAGCCGACCCAGGTACGGAAAATGGGCATGTCAGAGAAATGCAGATGTTCTTACGGAGGAATCACCAGGACAGTTATGCAGGAGAAGGAAGCTTTATTTACGGTTGCAGCACGGCAAATCAACGGATTGAGTCATGGTGGGGAGTTTTACGTAAGCAGGGTGTGCAATTTTGGATGGACATTTTTAAAACCATGAGAGATGATGGCTATTTCACAGGCAGCTTCTTGGACAGAAACCTGATACAATTCTGCTTACTCAACCTCATCCAGGTAATTTCTAAATGACTGTTTAAGTGACACTGTCACAGTGATGTGCATAGTTTACTTTCATCAAATCGAATTCAATATTCACTCCTAGCAGCAATATCTTCAAATATTTTATGTTTGTAATTGTCAAAATACCTATTGTGCTGGCTTTTGTATTTTATGTCAGTCTATATTTTGCTAAAATAAATTATCCTATAACAAGGGGTCTTGTTGGTGGCAACCATTTTAATTGAACATTTATTGTTATAGGATGAACTGGACAAGGCTGTAAGAACATGGAATTCACACCTAATAAGAACAAGGCCCGCCCATGGAACACCTGGAGGGCGCCCTATTCTAATGTTCAGCATGCCACAGCTGTATGCAGCAGAAGACAAACTCCAACCTGTTCTGGAGGAGGATATGGCTGTTTGCAGGGAGGAGTGCACCCCAAAAGGGCAGTACCCCTGTGATGAAACTGTTTTTGAGCTTTGCATCCTCCTTATGGATGAAAATGGCTGGGAAGCTACAGATGCATATGCTGCAGCAGAATTGTATTCATTATTAAGAAATGAGATACTGGGAAATCTTTGAATTATTGTAACATTAATAATTACCTTCCCGTATTGGATCTGCTTGAGAAGGAAGTGAACTCACACCCTTTACTTTTGTAAACATAGTATAAACCCACTGAATATTTATCAGTTATTTGAAAATATAACTCAAGTACAAGTTTGTATCATTAGAAAAAAGTACCGTTGTTATATAATCTAAATGTTTTCATGATAAATAAAAATCCCCTTGTAAGCTGTGAAACTATTTCCCTCTGTAGCATGTATTTGTAATTCTTATTTAAAGTACATCAAACTTGTATCTGGGTGGGCATTGTGTCTGAATGAAAGTACTGTATGTAGTTAAAGCCCATTGGCACAGAATAAACATTTCAAATCTTTCTCTGATAATTCTTTTCAGATAAATCTTCAAAAAATGAGTCAACTACACAATTTCTCTAAATAATTTATTACTAACTTTTAAAGTGTAGAAAGGCAGCCATTAATTATAAAACTTCCTTCCACAAGGAATTTGCAAATGACCAATGGAAAATACATCACCTTTGAAAACTTTTTCTAATCCTTGACCATTAAATGTATCTACATTCATTTCCTGTCCCAATGAGTTCACATAAGTATTGTTTGGTAAATCTTTGTCTATTCACAATTGTCAGGGTTTTCTTCAAGCAGTGGCAAGAACCCAGACACCAGGTTTATAAACTCTTTATACTGTGAAATATTGAGAGATCTGCCTGGTGGTGATAGGCATTATGTGAACTCTTTGCAAAAGAAAGTGAATGCAACATTCAATATGTAACATTCCAGCCATTCATTTAACTGTAAACTGTATGAACCATAGCTTGAACATTCACTCAGTTTCTGTATAATTGAGAAAGCGAACAGTGAGCATCATAGCACAACCTTTTTTTTTGTTATCAAGCATGTGTATGGCCTAATGTGTGTTTATACAAACAACATAGTTATCCCTTTAATGATTGCGTTTTTGTGAGAATAATATTGCAACTCTATTCAAAAGTAAAAGAATTCAGACATAACTTCTGCCTACACAATATCCATTACCCAGACGTTGCTCTCTAGAATGGAATTGAACTCACTGCGGAAATCAGGAAAACTATCATAGCTGTCAGACAGTTCTAGGAGCATCCCACATGTGTGTCCAATTGGCCTTCTTGTGAAGCTGGTCTGAACTGTAAACTCAACCTCAATTATTCCAGATAACAATAAATCAGAGCCAGTGCAGAACCTCAAAAATCTTCCTAGCTTTTCCTCGTTAAGCTCCCTGACGTATCTTTTCAGGTGCTGTGCCACTTCTGCCTGCTTGGATGTCATCTCTGTAGGAAAGTTTAATATTCCTACTACTCTCTTTGGGGTGGGTTTGAAATCATTATACATTTTGGTCAGTTCGCCAGATTTTAGATGAATCAGTGGCTGTGTGACCTCCCTCCAGCAGTCGATGACAAACATTGATTTCTGCACAAGTTCCTTGTGAGATATTTCAGCCAAGATGTCTGGAAGAGTAGCAGCAGTGACTCTCTTCCTACATTCATATCTGTCAAGCACTTCAAGAAGGTCATCATCATCAACAGTGTCAAAATGATCTAATGCATGCTTGAGGACATCTTGTTCTTGTGTGCTCACATACATCAGAAAGCTTCTTGTCAGATCACTGTGTACCTCCCCATAAAACATCTCCTCAAGGAAAGGAGGGGCAAGTTTAATTGGCAAATACTGGCAATCTTGAAATCCTTTCAGAAGAATTCTCCCGACTGCTTTCCAAGTGGCAGCACAGAAATCATGTCTAAGAAAGGGCACTTTGAAAGTTGTTCCAAGCGTACAACGTTCGTAAAACTCTGCCCAGAAGCTACTGTAGACATCTCTGATTACACCAGAACCACTACCCCTCTCTACTGAGTTGTCAGGAAGAAGACGTCTGACTTTCAGTGTTTTGTTCAAGATTTCAGGGTCAGAAAAGGCCTCTATCATTTCATTGAAGCTGTTTGAGTAGTGCAAGACCAAAACTGTTTCAGGCAAAAGATTAAGAGGACTTTGAGGTAACTCAAGAGGTTCATAGATCAATGTGTCACTGAGGGAGTCATCATTCCCTGCTTGTGCACCAAAAGTGATTTCAGGGTCAGCGTCATCCTCAATAACATAATTCTTGCCACTGTAAAAAGTTATGGGATCACTGATGACAACTGTTCTTGTTTCTTGACTTGAGCTTGCAGAGCATTCTCTCGTTACTGTAGAATCTGTGAGGACTTCTTCAGAAACAATAAACACATCTGGAATGGAGACATGAACCTCATCTGTTAAATCCTGCCAACAATGTCTGTCCACCAATGGTTCATCAAGGGCCTCGTTATCTGGTACATCAGGCTGAGGAACACATTTGACACAGGTGTGGTTGTTATCATCAGACTCTTCACTTAACTCTGATTTTAGTTGAGTTGATATATAGAAGCGCAGAAGTGGGAGTTTAACTGTGTTGTATAACATTTCAACTGTGACATCCTTGGGAAAAGGATTTTGCTTGAAATCCCAAACATCAAATTCAAAATCACATTCGTGACCTTTGCTGGATTCTGGAAAGAATAAGGACTTTCCTTGTTTTAGTATCTCATCACATCCTGCCTGAATGTTTATAGGAATCTTCCTTGTGCCCCCACCTTGCTTTGCTCTGACTTGTTTTGTTATTTTGCCATCAGTGTGAACCCATCCTATTTCAATATTTCCTCTTGCTGTTTTTGCTCTAGCTTTTTTGGTTTTGTTGGAGGTTCCTGGCTCCTCCTCTCCAGTTTGGTTTTCCTTTCTAAGCTTGAGCTTCTCCCTTAGCTTTTCAAAAAGTCCCTGCTTCCGTTTTGCTGAATGTGTTTGACGCTTGCAAAAGTTGAACAAAGCAATCCTGTCTCCATATGATGGAAGATAGTTTGCTAGCTGGGCATCTTCCATTAGCAAGATGACCTCTCTGTCAATCTGTAAATAGGAAAGACATATATCTTTTAAATTAAGATATAACAGGACAATAAATAGGAAGACAAGCAGAGGAGAAAAATGTATCCTAAAAATTCTGTTAAATACAAATTGTTTCCAGACAAGGAACGTTATTTTTCTGATTTCATTACTCTGTCAGGAAAGTTATGACAAGGGGATCCCTGCTAATCAATATTAAAATAATACTAACATGAATGAACAAAAAGTCAAAAAAGAAACACCATTGTAAAAGTAGGCTAATTATAACCACTGTCATTAAGAGAGCTTGCTCCATCCTGAACACAGTACAGGTGGAGGAGAAAAGAGGACAGTAACAAAAATCACATCACTGCTAGACAATGTCTCCCACCACATGCATGAAGCTGTTCAGAAATTTAGGGCTCCTTCACTGAGAGACTGCTGCACCACCTCAGGTGTAAATAGTAGTGCCATCACAGATTGTTCATCCTCGCAGCCGTAAGACTTAAAGTTATATAACCAAATTAGATGCTTCAAAAAGACCAAAAAAAGTTTGATCATCAGAAAAAGGTTATAAACACAAGCCTTCACCCTAATAAGGCTTTGATGGTTCTTTTTTTGGATAAATGTTGCCCCACCGCCAGGTGATTAGCAGATATAAACAGACGTGCTGTGACAGTATCACAGAACTACTAACATAATTACAGTTTGCTCAATTAATAAATCAAAATGAAGTAATGCCGGACCGAGGAATGAAATGCCTCACAGTAAAGCAGCAAAAGACCAACCATTATAAATTAACTTAACCAATCTATAGCAACTCTAACATTTACTCAGGTCAGTCAACTTTGTGGTCACATCTGAGTCTCGAAAGGTTTAGCGTCTGCTTCAGTGAACACTAACGCTCATACTGTATTCCTAGCGTTATTCTAGTCTTTTCCCTCTTGGAATAATTTTTTTCTGCATTTTTTTCCATGGATCTTGGGAACATTCTTCATTGTTTTGCCTGGAGATGCTAATAGCCGTTGGCCACTTCCTTGTTTTAACCCATGCAGCGCATGTGCAGTATGTACTTACGTTAAAATTCTAAACAAAAATGAAAGGCTTTATTTACTAACAAATTGAGCAAAAACAAAACATTAAACACCAAAATAATAACTAATACACCAGCAGGACATGATAATAATTCATAAAAAACTTTGTATGCAACAAGAGTGAGTTATACTGACGTATAAGTTATAAAAAAAAGTCAAATAACGTGGTTAAGCCCCTTTAATGACCATCACCGCTCCCAATGACAAAATCAATAGGTCTTTAGTAATATCATCTTTATTGTCACTAAAACATACATTACAACGAAATGTGTTCTCTGCTTTTAACCCATCACCCTTGGGGAGCAGTGGGCTGCCACTGTGCGGTGCCCGGGGAGCAATCTGGTTAAGGGTCTTGCTCAGGGACCCAGAGTGCAGGCAGTGGGGATTGAACCGGGTACTTGCATCCTTCTCTGAGTGCAAGCGCGCTGCTCTAACCACTAGGCCACCACTCCCCCACAAGGGGGATATACATACATGCAGGTATTTGCAGTTTTTATCTGGTTAATAAATTTTTACAAATGTTATATTACACAGCTCTTGTTGGGGGTTTCTGATCTTCCAAATATGTTGCCCACTTAATTTAAGTATGCCATTTAGATAGCTACACAGCATTTATTATGAGATTTGTTTTGGTCCTTTACTGTACTGCCTATTAACATTTTTGATTCTTATTCTAATAGGTTTTTTGGTACTGTTTAGTTTTTATAGTTTTTTTGTGATGTGTAAAACCATATGTTTTTTCTTAGCTTTTTGCTTTGCTACATACACACCTGAAATGTTCCACTGTGGGAGAATAATAGATATTTTTATTCTATTGTATCAATTTTGTGATATTTGAGGTAAATGGTTATGTCTAAAGTAACAAATAATACAACAGATAATCAAGCAGTGATGTCCGCCCAGTATTAAAACATAGCTGCAAAGCTGTTAGTTGGAGAAAAACTTTTGCACAACTGCACTGAAAAATATCTGTTTCTACATTTAATTAAGAAATACAAACAATACTAATATCCCTCATGACAACACCGACACAAGAAGAGCTATTAAAGAAGGTGTACATTGAAAGTGAAAAGAGGAAGATGAGAAAACATGCAAAATTTGTTTGAATGAATATTTAATCTGCATTTTATCAAATACCTTGGTTGATTATGACCAAGAAAATTTATTCTGAAGAGTCCTGTTAGTGTTGCACAAGAAAGCTGGGGAACTAATTATCTTAATTAACCTGTTCATCTTGTACTCATAGCCATACCTTTTGCTCTTGAATCCAACTGATTGTTTCTTCAGATGTACCTCGACCTCTCAGGAAAGTCACAATTTCTGACAGATTCTCTGCCATTATGGATCTGGGAGGAAGAATAAAAAACAGAAGAGCTTAATTTTAGTGAACTACGTCAGGGAGCTTAACTAGGAAAAGCTTGGAAGATTTTTAAGGTTCTGCACTGGGTCTGATTTGTTGTTATGTGGAATTATTGAGGTTGAGTTTACAGTTCAGACCAGCTTCACAAGAAGGCCAACTGGACACACATGTGGGATGCTCCTAGAACTGTCTGACAGCTATGATAGTTTTCCTGATTTCCACAGTGAGTTCAGTCACAGATGAGGAGAATTAGAAGAATAAGTAGGAAAGAGCCATGAAAATTGTATATGCAGTATTCCATGCATAAGAATAAAGAAGTGTTTCATTTGATATGAAAAATCAGACTATTTGGACTTTATTGAAATATTATTGCTTTTATACAAGAATTTTTATAAAACAGTGTCAAATCTAAAGGATGACGCACTGTTGACCCATTAGATAGTGAAATTAGGTATCAGAACAGACTTGTGCTTGTATTTCTTGTAGCTCTGCTCAAATGTTGCAAAAATAATGATTATAACCATTTTGGTCAAAACTGAAATCGTGTATATTCAACATTACTAATCTTTTTTTTTTTTTTTTTTAGCCTGTGTCTGTTTACCTTTTTTCATCTGAACGGCTCCGGTGTTCCCCTGCCTAGGGAAGAGAGAGATGGTGACTGGTAGTGGTGTAATTAGTGGGTACTAAAAGACGGTGACGTTAATGGTAGTTTGAACAAAGTAACATTACTGTAATGCAACAGAAATGGCAAGCCCAAAGTATCTTAAATATGCTTATGTGAGTGATGGAGCGGGTCGTTTGGACAAGCAATAACAACTAATTTAGACAATATAATGAATGGCTCACATTAGGTTAAACGCTACATGTTGTATGACGTTGCTAGCGTTTATAAAGCTGGAAATGCGTTGCATCAAATAACTCAACCAACCTGTAAGCTCACCCACCTAAACTTGCAAAATTATAACGACAAAATTATCAATACTTTAGCTTACCTGCTAATTGGCCAATATGTTTAAGACAAACTGGACGCAGCTGGTCGGAGCATGATCGAAGCTTTCTGTCTGAAACGGGTTGTGGTATAATGACTTAATTCTCGTAATTTTACAACTTTATTCTCGTAATATTATGACTTTATTCTCGTAATTTTATAAGTTTATTCTCGTAATATTATGACTTTATTCTCGTAAATTTACGACTTTATTCTCGTAATTTTATAAGTTTATTCTCGTAATATTAGGACTTTATTCTCATAATGTTGCGACTTTATTCTTGTAATAATATGACTTTATTCTCATAATGCTGCGACTTTATTGTCGTAATATTATGACTTTATTCTCGTATTTTAAAAAAAGAAACTTCTCTAGCCTGGCCCTAATACTCCGTCGTAATATACAAACATAATTTAAATACACAAATAATTTTGTGATTTTTGGCCCTGTGATCCTGTGACTCTGATATATGGATGTATTCCAGTTGAGAAGACTGGAATACTGGAGTTTTATTAATTAATTAATCAATTTAAAAAAGCTATACATTGCCTTGGCGAAGTTCAACGATGATAGAGAAGAACGGATTTTATTTTTTCGATATTTAACCGATATTTGCGTTTCTTAATGAAACAACAAATGATGATTACTCCACAAGATATTATTTTATTTTCAACCTGCCTCGGTCTGAATTAAAAATACAGACTACTATTGTAATATAATGTAGAGCTTTTAACTATGTTTCGCTGCTTTTCATAAATCTGTCTGCGAATATTACCTCGTTGGAATGAAACCGTGAGAGAAAAGTCTCCGTAAAACGCAGGCGGAGTGGGCCCTCTTCGTTATCCACTGCTCTCTGGCCGGACCATAGTCGGCCTGCTGCCACGTCAGTCGCTCCGTCACCGGCAACAACATCCAACATGGCGACGTCTATCCGGGAGAAGCAGACAGGTAATGTGACAGCGTTGTCTATCTTCTGCTATCGGACACCGGACGCCTCCGGCGGCTCGGAGCCGTGGTGACAGCCGGCCTGGGGGGCTTCCCGGACCCGCGTCGGTCCGCTGTGGGGGGAAGCGCAGGGGCCGACGGAGCTCTCACCGGCTAACAGCCGCCCGGGCTTAAAATTAAAACGAGCGGCCGGTTGAGCTGCTTAGCTGCTGTTTCAGTTTCGGCCAATAAAGTCGTCTATTTCTCACCCAATACAGTGCCATTTCTGTAACCAGTCACGTGGTTAACTTGTTAATTGCACGTGTGGCTGTTAGCTGTCTGTCGCTGTGGCTTTGAAAAGAAGGAATGATCGAAGTGGAGCTAATTAGATGCTAAAGGGAAAGCTTGGTCGTGTTTACAATACAATATTTCTGGTTTGCGAACCCCATATGAGTCTGACACATCAGCCCATTCGTCTATTCTATACTCACTTTACCCCGACTGATAAGGACCCCCATACCCGGGGCCATAGTTCTGTGTAGATCCCATCACACTGCAGCCAACGCCCCATGCTGACCAGGTGACCAGGGTGAAAATCTGTCCTATTGCATTTGGGTGCTGATAAGAAGACTGCCATGTGTCTCAATATGACCGGTTTCTGCTCTCCTTCACGTATCACTGAACTAGTACGGGGACACAGACGCTGACAGTGAAGATCTGCTGATCTTTGACAAGTTCCAGAGGGGGTTATGGTGACAAAGAACTCCAGAGGAAACACAGAGGACATCCTAACTCTTACCCCAACCTCTATACCCCCTCTACTACTCTTTCCATACTTCAATTCAATTCAATTTTATTTATATAGCGCCACATCACAACAACAGTCATCTCACAGCGCTTTCCAAACAGAGCAGGTCAGTCCCCACTCTGAAGTTAATTACAGAAACCCAACAATTCCCACCATGAGCAAGCACTAGGCGACACAGGCAAGGAAAAACTTCCTTTTAACAGGCAGAAACCTCGAGCAGAACCATGGCTCAGGGTGGACGGCCATCTTCCTCGACCGGTTGGGGGTGAGGGAAAAAGAGGGCAAGAGAAAGAGGGCGAGAGAAGGACAGAGGGAGCAGAGAGAGGCAGCCAACACAGCAACGCATAGACTGGATGAAAAATGGCAATGATATTAATACTAATGATAATGGTGGAAGTTATGACAGCATACTTCCCTCTATCATTTGGCTGTCACCACTGACTCTGACTTGGGGTTTTCCTCTAGAGAGCTTATTGTCAGATTGATGATCATGATGTCTACTTTGTAAGTTGCTGCGTCCTAAGAATGTGGGAGATAACCGATTCCTTCTTTTCGATTTGTTAGGAATGTGCTGCTTAATCTGCTTTCCCATATTAGAGTTATTGATTTTAATCGTGGGCCCCCATCTCAGTGCAATCGGGTGTTTATCTTTTGATTCTCCCAGGTTTTGAGGCTCCTGCTCAAACTGAGTATTAATCAGTCACAAAATCCGTGTAAACCATCCTGATATAAAAAATGGAGATAAACCACTTGGAGGTGGATGCATAACAGTAGCTTCCTCTGAGTAACTGAGAGTGGATCAATGGCGGATATGAATGATTTCTCATTTATTTACACTGTATGTAATATATGCTGCAAAAGACCAAAAAGTTAAAAAAAAACGTGACTAAACATATAATCTAACAGTAGAGCCTTTGTGTGTAATGTGGAGGATTTTCTAATATTGGATATTTGACTTTGTCTTGTTGGCTCAAACAAGATTGTGTGAGTCTCAATAGGTGCTGGCGCTTTGAGTGCAGATTTGATTGTAAATGGGTCTTTGTGTTTTTTCTGCAGCTGCCTTAAAGCGCATGCTGAACTTCAACACTCCTCCTCTGAAGAACGCAGCGGCGGAGCCAGTATGGAAGGTAACGCATCGCAACTCTTCTCAGGTTTAAGGTGTCTGACGGGGCTTCGTTGGCTTCGGTTCATCCTCCACGCGCATTGGATTCTGACAGAATGGAGAAAAATGATCCGTACAAAGAGCCTTGATCGCTTTGACGTCATTATACCAGGCGTGCCTGCTGTTTCAGTCAATAGATGATTTCCGTAAAGCGTCTAGTATCTGATAAGAATAACAATGTGAATCCAAGTGGTAATAAAGAGGGTATTTGGCCCACTCTGACCCTGTTTCTCCTATTTTGGCCTGGTGTTACCCAGTTTCTCCTCATTAGCCCTGCTGCAGTCCTGTTTCTCCCCTTTAGCCCTGCTCTCACCCTGTGTCTCCTGTTTAGTCCCGGTCTGACCCTGTTACTCATCTTTAGCCCTGGTCTGACCCTGTTTCTTTTGTTTAACCCTGCTAGAACCCAGTTTCTCCCCTTTAGCCCTGCTGTAACCCTGCTTCTCCTTTTTAGCTCAGCTGTAACTCTTTCTCCTTTTCAAGCCTCCTGTAACGCTGTTTCTCCTCTTTGCCCTTCTCTGACATGATCTCTGCTCTTTAGCCCCGTTCTGGCCCTGTTTCTCCCCTTTAGCCCTGCTATAACCCTGTTTCTCCCCTTTAGCCCTGCTGTAACCCTGTTTCTCCCTATTAGCCCTGCTCTGAACTTGCGTCTTCTCTTCAGCCTGCATTAGCCTGTTTCTCTTCTTCTGCTCAGGTCACAGGCAAAAGAGAAAGGGTCCTTCACTTAAAGTGTCATGGGCTCTGACATGTGTTTTTCTGCAGGTTCTGGTGTATGACCGGTTCGGTCAGGACATCATATCCCCTCTGCTGTCGGTGAAAGAACTGCGAGACATGGGCATCACCCTGCACCTGTAAGCATGACTGATTCTATTATTGTGAGGTCAACCCCATTTAGACAGTGTTTGATTTACAGTGGATAAAGCAACTTCATTTATTTACTACATTAATGGTAAATATTTGATTAGCATTATACAGGTTTTTGCTTATTTAAAAAGTATACTTATTGGAACGCCTGCAGGTTTATTTTCAAGTTGGCAAACGTATCTGTCAACTTCCTAATTTAGCTCTAAAGCTAAGAATCAAGGGGATAAAGCCTCACTACTTTTAAACTGTGGAGGTTTAGAGCTCCAGTGGACAGAAATCCAAGAAGATTTTGTATACTTGATGATCAATGTATATTTGATAATAAAGACAATGGCCAAGCTTCATATAATGTTTCTATTTTATTCCCAAAAATCTTTTTTTGTACATTTTACACCTTACCTTACAGGTTGGTAATCACATGGGTCTTTAAATGAGGAACAGTCATCACTTTGGTGGTGAGGCCAGTACAATGATGAGTTTTATCAGATAAATAAGAACAATATGCTAAATAACTAAACATAGAACAAATGTGCGTAAGAAAGGGTCAACACAAATAGGATGGTAAGCATCAGAGATTATCCCAGATATAGAATAAGATTTTAAGAAGGTGAAAACAGCAAAGAATCCTTTCAGCCTGGCTGTGTGCTGTCTTTTTTTTAGGGTGAATATCAAAAGAATGTTTATTATCCAGTATAGATGGAAAAAATAGCTTGATAGAGTTCGTTTGGCTTTACATAGTAACAACTAACATTCTCTTCTGATGTCAGTTTTCATGAAATTAATAAAAATGTCTTCATGTGCTGCTTGTGTGTGTTAAGGCTCCTTCACTCAGACAGAGACCCCATTCCAGATGTTCCAGCCATATACTTCCTCATGCCCACGGAGGAAAACATCGACAGGATTTGTCAGGTGCTTCCACACACTGGTACAGCAAACACGATCAGACAACTGTGTCTGCCAACTGTATAAAAGGGGGGTTCATTTCAGAGGTTTGGAAATCCACAAGGACTTGTGCAATTAGCAAGATAAAACCTTTAGTATAGTGATGTTTCATGACTTACCCATTTCTTTCCTTGTTTTATTTTTGACACGGTTAGAAATAGGGTTGCAGCCCTGAGTGTTTCACTTTTGCTGCTAGTAACCATTTACTGATTTTCCACTCCTTTTTCTACTTCCTCATTCATCTCCTTGAGGGTTTGACTTATTCATGTTGCTTGAAATTGCTACATCTATATCTGCTGCTTCCTTCAGTTTCGTGTCGACCAGCACAGTGTACCTCGGTTAGCCATGACCTGCTTATTAGTCTGGATCTGGAAGTCTCGTAGGAGTTTAGCTCTGTTATTCTCATTTGTTTGAGACTTCCAGCCCATACTGGTTATGCAGTAACCAATGTCCTTTTACCATTGTTTTTTTGGCCAGCTAAATGTAAGCTGCATCGGACAGAAAGAGAGAAAAAAAAAAAAGGTATCAGAAATGGATGTAGCAATTCCAACTGACAGAAACATCAAGAAGAAAGAACACAAGAATGTGGAAATACACCCAGTTCTGAAAAAGGAAGAAATGTGGGAATTTTAATCCAAGGGACAACATCAGAGATCTCATGCTGTGTTCAGGTGTTCAGGTCACAACAGTCATTTTTGATCCCTCAATTATAGGAAATCATGTTGAGGCATCTGAAATAGATAACTTAACAGTCTTAACTTGTAGAAATTCACATTTTTTATCAAATTAAAAACAAATCAAACTTTATTTATATAGCATTTTTCTTACAAAGGCAGTGCAAAGTGCTCTGCATAACATCATATACAATCAGCCCCACCCAACAAAAGTTAAATATCTAAACATAGCAGCCTTGAACACTGAATACTCGGCACTCAATATGTGTTTGGTGTGTGTTTGTGTGTGTGTAGGACTTGAGGAACCAGCTCTATGAGTCTTATTACTTCAACTTCATCTCTGCCATCAGCAGAAGTAAACTGGAGGACATCGCCAGCGCTGCTCTTGCTGCCAATGCCGTCAGCCAAGTCACCAAGGTTAACACGGTTACACTTATCTTTTTTCCACTGCAGTCTTTTCAGTGTTGGACGAAAAGCAGTGCCGCTATTACTAACTGGAAGCAGCTGTTATGAGCATCTAGCTCCTTATTTAAAAAAAAAAATCCGTCCCTTATTGTTTTTCTGTCGTGAAACTAAATGAAGCGGTGTTTCTGTTCTCATGGCAGAAGATTCATCAGACTCGGGTTTGCTGTAGATCTATTTAAGGCTGCAACAGCTGTTTGTAGTTGCTGTTTCTTTCTTTAGGTATTTTCCTCTTTATTTGACAGAATTAGGGACTTGCAGTTGTGAGTGTAATCTTTCTATTTCATGATTTTACTGACATTCTCACAGATGGCGTATAGCCTTGTTTTCCTATCCGTCTGCAGCAGACAGGTGCAGCACAGATGTTGGTTTGTGTTTCAGTGCTTTTCTTTTGGTGATATTTAGCAGCACAAACCGAGGCTTTTTAGTGCAGTACATCACCGTGACATAAAGAATAAAGGGAGGAAAAAAAGAAAATCCAAAATCGCTCTAAAGCGATGTGGCCACATGCAAAATAAATGCTTTGTGCATTTTAAATGATGTTTCTACTTTGAATTTCCTTCTATTTCCACTCCAACAACCTTTTTATTTTTAGAAAGACTGGATTTAGATGTGATTACACTTATTGCTCACAGACTAATTTAGTTGTGTTGCAGGAGAATACTCACTTGGGAATACCACAGACTTATTTTGTGTTGGACCCTAAATGGTCTGTATGAACCGAACACTGTTCAAATGCATCTAAAGAGAGAGCATGCACTAGTACTCCACGCTGTGGTAGGAAAATGTTACTCTCTTGCATGCAGTCATATTTTAAAGGACAATGGTGACAAGAATGATTTCTGACGGTGAAAAAAGGGAGGTAATCCCACACCAGTGCTCCTTAAAGGAGGCTGTTGCTCCAAGAGCAGACAGACTGACTGCTTACATAGCGTGGTAACTTCATTAGGCAGATAATATGGTCACATAGTCCCCAGTACATCCCTTTCTCTTTAAGGAAACTTGGTTTTACTCTCTAAAATGAAATCTGATAGAAGAAAAACAAATCTCAGCTGTCAGTTGCAATTTCAAACACTTGCTCTGTGCCTCTGATGCAGGATTGTTTTATACTGCAGTCATTTTAAAGTCCCTTAGCCACTGATTCACAACAAAACCAAATTCGCTTAGGAACTAGGTTGAAAAAATAGCGGTCTTTAGCAGTTTAAGATGTTTTTGTTATGCAACATTGTTTTTATGTCATTGCTTATTGGTCTGGTATTCATTTATTTGTCTTAGGTTTTTGACCAGTACCTGAACTTCATCACCCTGGAAGATGACATGTTCATCCTCTGCCACCAAAACAAAGAGCTCATCTCTTACCACGGTACAACATTTGCGCACGCCTCACAATCTGGTTTACACACCACATCCACTGACTCTTAAATAATTCCAGCTTGAAGCTTAAAACCAGTCCAACAGCTTTCTCTTTGAACTTAATGTCAGTCATTCTGAATGATAGTTAGAGAGACTCACAAAATTTGTATGTATGGCTCCTGTCAGAGGAGCATTGAAGTTATTTCGTTCAAAAAATATAATGTAACAGCTGGCTGCGTGCTGACTGCTCCAGAGTCCTGGAGAAGCATCACCACCCAATTATTCAATTAAAAGACACTGCACATTGTCTACCTATGGGGTTCATCTATAGGTATTTGGAAGAATAGTAATTATGATACTAGTGATGGAAAAGCTGGGAGCAGAAGATTCTTTTCAGGTTAACATAAAGGATTTTTTTCTCTGCTATCTGTGCAGCCATCAACAGAGCAGACATCCAGGACACGGACATGGAAACCATCATGGACACCATTGTGGACAGTCTCTTTTGCTTCTTTGTTACTCTGGGTGAGTGTTGCCTTAAGGGGAAATTTAGTAATCCATTTTCTGTAACGCATAGCTCTGTCACCCTGAAATATCAGACTGCTCTAAAATCAGCAGTGTAGAATAAATGTCAAATGTAGTTAATTTAATTTAATTTATGATGCACCAAATCACAACAATGTCATCTCATGGACCTTCAAATATATTATTAGATTCAATCCAGTTTAATTGCAGAGCAACCATAATCGCATATTTATTATATTACAAATAGGTCCAATTTACACAGAGCCAATTGAAAATATTTCCTAGCAAATGAAAACCCCATCGGTTCTGGAACCCCCATCCTTTTTGAGCAAAAGGTGGCTCCCCTCAAACGGGAAGAACCCTCCAAAGAACCACAACCCAAAGAAACTTCCATCAGAGCCCAAACCAGTAGAAAACCTTCATCAGAACCGGAACCAGATAGAAACCTCTTCAAAAACCAGAACCAGGAAAATGTATCCATCAGAATCATGAAGGAACCTCCATCAGAGTCAAAACCAGTAAAAAAACAAAAAAAAACATAAGAAGAACCAGAATAAAATCTCTTTAAGAATCAGAATCACGAAGAAACCTCCATCCAAAGTAGGCAGAAACTTCCATCAAAACCAAGAAGAAACCTCCATCAGAACCAGAAGGAAATGTCCATCAGAACCAGAAACAGGAAGAAACTTTAATCATAACCAGGCAGAAACCTTAATCAGAATTAGAGCGAAATGTCCATCAACACCAAAAACCACAAAGAAACCTCCACCAGAGCCAGAACCAGAAAAAAGACTCCATTAGAACCAGAACTAGGAAGATGCCTACAGTCATGGCCAAAAGTATTGAGAATGACACAAATATTATATTTACACATGATCTGCTGCCCTCTGGTTTTCATGTGTGTATGTCAGATGTTGTCATCACATACAGAAATACAATCAATGCTTGAATTTTGTCAGAATTCCTAGGTTTTCGTTTTTCCGTCCGTCTCTTGATGATTGACCATTAGTTTGCAATGGGATTAAGATCAGTGGAGTTTCCAGGCCATGGACCCAAAATATCTATGTTTTGTTCCTTAATCCAGTTAGATATCACCTTTGCTTTATGGCAAGGTGCTCCATCATGCTGGAAAAGGCCTTGTTCATCACCAAACTGCTCTTGGACGGTTGGGAGAAGTTGCTCTCGGAGGACATTCTGGTACCATTCTTTATTCATGGCTGTGTTTTTAGGTAAGACTGTGAGAGAGCTGACTCCCTTGACTGAGAAGAAACCCCACACATGAATGGTTTCAGGATGCTTTACAGTTGGCATGAGACAAGACTGGTGGTAGTGCGCACCTCGTCTTCTCCAAACAAGCCGTTTTCCAGATGTCCCAAACTATGGGAAAGGGGGTTCATCAGAGAAAATGACTTTACCCCAGTCCTCAGCAGTCCGCCCCCTGTACCTTTTTCAGAATATTAGTCTGTCCCTGATGTTTTTCCTGGAGAGAAGTGGCTTCTTTGCTGCCCTCCTTGAGACCAGGCCTTGCTCCAAGAGTCTCGGCCTCACAGTGCGTGCAGATGCACTCACACCTGCCTGCTGCCATTCCTGAGCTAGCTCTGCACTTCTGCTAGCCAATCCCGCAGATCAAACACTTTTAAGAGACGGTCCTGGCGCTTGCTGGTCTTTCTTGGGCGCCCTGGAGCCATTTCGGCAACAATGATGTTGAAATGTGTTTTGTGGGATAAAGTTCATTTTCTAGGCAAATATTGACTTTGCAATTAATTGATGTTATGCTGAACACTCTTTTTAACATTCTGGAGTATATGCAAATTGCCGTTATAAAAACTGAAGCAGTAAACTTTGTAAATATTAACATTTGAATCATTCTCAAAACTTTTGGCCATGACTGTACATCAGTACCGGAGCAAGGAAAAGGCCTCCATCAGAACCAGAAGAGGGAAGTGACGCCATCATAACCAAAATAAGGGGGGAAAACTATGGAAGAAGCAACCAAAAGAACCAGAACCAGGATAAAATCTCAACCGAAACCAGAACCAAAAAATAAGAACCAGTAAGGAACTTCCATCAGAACCAGAATCAGGCAAGGTAGCCATCTTTCTGGACCATCTTTCCTGAAAGAAGGGGTATCCAGCACTATGTCTCCAAGCCAGGGATACCTGTAGAAAAATAAAAACACAAGTTGTGATTGATGGTGGAAATGCTGTATGTGTGTATGTGGCAGCTGATAATCAAGCAATGCATATAGGACTGATAAACATCTGTAAGAGTGTCATGAACATATTGAAAAATATATAATTTTAATATCTCTTCTTAGTGTGTTACTGCCTCACCCCACTAGATGGTAATGTCATCTAATACAGTCCTTTTTAAAAAAATAAAAGATCAAGCCTATTTTGCCTGAAAGACCTTCACTTACCAGTTTAGAACCAGTTAAATAAAAAAAAGGCTCCAGTCTGATATATTTGGACAAAAAATAGTTTTGAACTATTTCAAGTGTATGTCCTGTAATACTCAATTTGTTGGAGGTTTGGATTTAAAAATAAACTTAAAGAAAAAGATTAACTTTCAAAATCTATGTGGGACCAAACATCTCTGGACACATTTCCATCTTGGTCTGAGCCGTCTTAGTATGAGCAGTCTTAGTCATTCTGCTTGGCTAACAGTGTACATATTTCAAGCTTCGGGAATCGTATGTGTTCGTTGGAATAAGACGCGATTAATGTTGTTGCTGCTGTCGTTGATCAGGTGCTGTGCCAATAATCCGCTGTCCTCGGGGAAACGCAGCAGAGATGGTTGCTGTGGTGAGTTCACTTTAACTAGCCGATGCATTTTTCAAAAGCACAAGACTATTTAAATGTTGTTTTCCCTTAAAGTTATCACAAAACAGCCACGTATCTGATGCTTTCTGATAATATAATATTTAATAATTATAACAATCTACACAGCTTCATACACAAAAATGCCTCCAAGAAGGAGAGAAAGAAGTAATCTGCAGGAGAATACCTCAAAGTTATGATGTGCAGTTATAGCAAACAAATGGAGATACATAATGCAGGATGAGATTAGTATTTCATCATGCAGAGTATTGCTAACAAAATTGAAACCCACTTTTTCTCCTTTTAAATGGATACAAAAGTTCACGTTTGGGGTTGCCCAGTGTCTTTCTGTAATGTGGCAAATTCAACTCAGGACAGATTAGAACCTTCACGTTTTGTTAAAGGCTCCACATTTAAACGGCCCTTGCACATACAGTTTCGAACTCAATGGCTATTCGTTTTCCAGATATAGTCCAACTTTCAAATGGCTCCTTATAATGGTGGTCATGAGGAATTCAAAGCAACTTTCTATTCTCCGGAGAAACTCTCTGTCCTGTCATTAAGAGTAGTGTTTGCTGAAAACCTCATTCCTGTGGCTAAGGAGACTTCACTTTGTCAGCTTTGGGCCTTGGCTGAAAGAGATGTCTGTTATTCAGGAGGAAAGATGGCATCTGCACAAAACCATCAATAAAACTGTAAAGAAATATCAGTGTTCTCCCAACCTTCATCCACAAGGGACCCAATTTAAAGTATCCATAGAAGTTGCTTGAATTAGGATGGATTAATCAGTCATTTTCATTGATCAGCCTTAACATCTGTAAAACTGAAATGCATTTATTGACAAATGAATGTCTTATTAGCCTGTCTTCATTCCATGCTGTCTCTTCCACCTGTTTCAGGTGTTAGGAACATAAAGTCACACGTTTACATTTCCATTATGTAGTCCATAAAAATTTACCATAGAAAATAGTTATAATCAGCTAAATATAACTTTCTATGTTCAAAATTCTGTCTGCTGTTTGTAGAAGCTGGATAAGAAGCTCCGGGAGAACCTTCGTGATGCCAGGAACAGTCTATTTACTGGAGATGGTATGGCTGCTGGACAGTTCAGGTCAGTATTCAAATAAAATTGGTCTCTGAAACAGGCCACTTTGCGAGGGAGAAAGGGCCATATCTCACATTAACAAACGTCCAACTCAAAAAGTTTGACATTGCCTCTTTTTTTAAATGTATTTACTGGTTTGATTTTTTTATACCAGTTTCCAGCGGCCCCTGTTTGTGCTGGCCGATCGTAATATGGACATGGCCACACCCCTTCACCATACCTGGACCTATCAAGCGCTAATCCACGATGTCCTGGTGAGATTTCAGTCATCAGTCTCAGATCGAAACAGTCCTGATATTTCAAGTTTGGGCTACCTGACCTTTATTTAGGTCTAGGTCTAGGTCTGACTCAGTGGTGTCCAATCAGCTGCTTGCAGAATTTTTTATTAAAAGAAGAAAATTGTGCACAGGTTGAGAATTTCTCTCTGTCTAAAGTAACGGTGCACAGGAGAAGTTCGATTTTTTTAATTAATTTGAAAGCTAGAGGTGATTTCCATACATTTAAAAAGGAGCTACATTCTTGACTTTAGAGATTTTGTCTATAGTACATTCCAAATAAGTTGAGAAGTGGGTGATTTTGGGCTCATTATGGGATCAAATAAGTACAAATTAAATGAATACATGAAAAGATGATGTGTAATTATTTGCTGGATGTTAATTTAAGGCTGTAATGGTACTAATGGTAGTACTAAGGGGATTAGGATCTCCATTTCATGTGAAAACCGCAAAAACTTTTGAAAAGAATTCCCCTTAAAATTGATGACAGGGTTTTGACAGATCACTCAGATGGCACATGGCTTAAGAGCTTACTCCTGTCCCCCCGTTCCTATAAACACTCTCCACAATTTCTGTGGCAACGCCGATATTATGGTTTCTGTTTTGATGGCTGGTGTCTGTTTCCTGTCCACCTCTCTCAGGATTCATTGTGTTTTTCAATAGCAATAACGACTCTGGGCTTTTGCTGTGGGTCCTGGATCAGATTTTATGTTCATTCCTCACTCTAAGTTATTAACTAACTTTAGATGATGGCATCTTTCCTTTTCTTGGTGATCATACTTTGGCTTCTGTGAATCAAAACAAAACAGAAATCCTGTGCGGATCAGCTTAATACAGGAATTCTACTTTTAGAAACTCTTGGAACCATAAGCAGACCTGCAGTCGAGAGCAAAATATTCAGCTATGAGCTGCTGCGTTTGAAAGTTAATCCTGTTAACTGCTTATAGCTAAAATCCTAACCCAACCCATTGAATGTTTCAATTTAAAATCAAGAAATGTTTTGTTTTTTATCTAGGCCTGCCTATAAGACTGAGTTAAATCATTTTTTATGTGCCTCATTCAGTTTTCTAACTTGCTTCAAACTTTAGATCTGTGTTTGCCAGAATATTTTGGAACCTAAAAAGGCCATATATATTTTTGTTTTCACTGGTGCTTATGCTGTCATGGATGTGATCATCTGTGTGTCTGTGTCCACCAGGACTTCCACCTAAACAGGGTGATGATGGAGGAGGGCGGGGCCACAGACGCATCATCTGCTGGTGCCAGACCAAAGAAAAAAATCAAGAAGATGTACGATCTCACTGCAGCTGACAGGTTCTGGCAGAAGCACAAGGGCAGGTGAGCGAAGCCCAAGTGTTTGATTTATCACTCATTCACCAACTAAAAAGTTGTTTTTGACAATGTTTCAAATATTTTTTTATAGCAAGTATGCTAACAACTCTCGTATTCAAGCTATACATTTAAGAGTTAAAGGTTCTCACTTATCCAGACAATGAGTCATTTGCATTAACTGCCGTCTCATTAAATGAGAAGTACTGGTTCAGGATCAAAATTTTGGATCCTTCATGGTATTTCTTGATTCATAATTCATGTCACCTGTAGGCTGCCTTTGTGTATATCACAATTCCCTTACATCAACAGAATGGAAACACTCCCAGTTTTGGATAAATGTGATGGCAGATATTACAAGATATTGCACAAAACTCTCAAACTTGTGAATTTTTTTAGTTTCCTTGCAGCATTGAAGAACAGAAATGCTTTCTGATATTTTGGTGAAAGTACACATGAGAACTCCTCCATCACATGCCTGCTTGCAAGTCTTGAATTTAATCACGTGTCATATGTATTTGAAGGAATCGGAGGCTGAAAAGAAAGTAGTGCATGTAGTGTGCATTGTACGCATAATGCAGACTATTTTTTTCAGAATATTCTCAAAAATAAATCACTTTCAAGTGTGAATCCAAACACCCATCAGAGTGTTTTCTTTACTAATATGAGGATTCTTAGTAGCATCAGTGTCTTTTATTTGACATTACCACTTGCCAAAATGTTTGTTCTTTTGTGGGCGTTCACACAAACAGGGCTAGTAAATCAGCTTAGCTGACTTTCTTGTAAGCTTCATTGACCAAAATAGTTTTGGGGAAACTGTTGGTCTGAGACAGTTTACCAAACTTGAGAATTTACCAAACTCCAAATTTTAAAGTAAAAGCTAATAATCCAAAATAAGGAATGGCAACAACAGCAAAATGAAAGAAAAAACCTTTGAAATGATATTAATGGGATTGAAAGGAGTCCTCGGTCACTGGCTAGGTTGTGGTGCAATGTGTTGTGTTTTTCTTACAGTCCATTTCCAGAAGTGGCAGAGTCAGTTCAGGAGGAGTTGGACACGTACAGAGCCCAGGAGGATGAGGTCAAACGTCTGAAGAGTATCATGGTATGACACACACACACACACATGCAACATGGTAGTCAGTCTTTGCTGTTTGGACAAAGTTTCGATACATCCACTCATTCAGACTGTATGGAACGGGTAAAAATTAGCTTCGTTCCCCATTTAGAAAATTGATGGTGTGTTTAAGAATGCAACAAAAACAAAAATCTGTAAAAAAAAATTATGTTTATATAAAAGACACAAAATAATTGCTTAGGGGTCTTCTTTGTAGTTAGTAGTTTGTTAAATATAAACAAAACTTGAGTTGCTTCTGACAGAGGCATGGGAGCCGTGTAACTAATAATAATGATAACTTTTTGAGTAGTTTGAGAGCTGAGGATACAGAGGAAACTGTGTATATTCTTATTGAATTCAAGATTACAGCTGCTCAACATTTTGTCTCTGTTCATGATTAATTCTTTAATATGAATAGGAGACTAATAAGGACTATAGATGCAGATGCAGCTGAAACATCACACAGCATGTGTTCACTTTCTTTCTGTCCATCTGATATGGCTTTCTTCTGCCAAATTCAGTTTCAGGTCTGGATGTATACAAAAACTATGTGAAATTATTTGAATATGTATATATATACAAAACAAGTGTGTGCAAACTAGAACAGACATTTTTGTGCAAGCAAGCAACAAACTAGCCGTGGTGGTCTGAAGACAGAACATTTTATTCATCATATGGCTTTTTCTCACATTTTCTTGTCATTCTGAGTGAGTAAACTGACTTAATCTCTGTCACATTTTGTTCCAAAAGTTCATTTATTAATGATTAATAAACCAAGATTAAATATTCACCCATTTGTATCCAGTAGTTTGGAATCGAGGGTCTCAGCTCTGCGTCAGTTTGTGCTTACAGATTTCAAGAAGGCCTCACCAATTAATCGTAGAGATGAGAGTGATGTTAATTTTATGTATTTTGAAATGCTTGATTCTCCTTTCACAGTTTGGTGGTTATAGTTGGCTATTTTATGTCTTTATCTTATTTATTTATTTTTAAGTAACTGTTTAGCAATATCACCGTTTTAGCAATATCCCCTTTTAGCATTAATAAAAATTACTTTAGCTGAATCAGAATCACCTTAAATAACATATCCAATTCCATTTTCTAACATGTTTTTCTCGGCCTAGGGTTTAGAAGGGGAGGATGAAGGAGCTATCAGCATGCTGTCTGACAACACAGCCAAGCTCACCTCTGCTGTCAGGTAATTGAGGCAATTGTGGTAAAAATAATCTATTTCAATCCCAAAAACCTCTACCGTAGCACTTCTGTGCAGTTCTGACTTTTAAGAGACTTTTGGCTATACTTCCGTGAATCATACAAGTCTTTTCTGCTGGGACTTCCTTCCTTCCTTCCTTCCTTCCTTCCTTCCTTCCTTCCTTCCTTCCTTCCTTCCTTCCTTCCTTCCATTTCTGAATTTAGCAGGCGTTTGTTATTCAAAGGGTTCCTACAAGGATACACTGAAATAAAAATTTTGTATGTTTTAGAGGGTATTTTTCAATAAATAGTTATAGGATGAAGATTTTATTGAAGGTATGGAGAGAGAGTGGTATAGAGTGGATTTTCTAGAGATGTTGTGCTGTGTTGTTTGTTTTGGCCAGGAAATGCAGCGGTTCTGTATCAAAGTTTGAGTTGGACATGGTTCTCCCTCATCATGTGGACATGTCAGAGAGACAGGCTGAGATTCACACAGAGACTGTGGAGTCCTGTGGTGGAAATGACAGATAGAGCTGGGTATCATCGGCATAGAGGTGACATAATGCCTTTAGAGCGGATGATCAGACCGAACGAGGTGGTGCACATGACGAGAGAAGGGGCTCCACCACAGATTCTTGGGGGACCCCTGTGTTGAGACAGGGACCTGCAGGGGTTTGACCCAACCAGGACACTTTTAACAATTGTCCAGTGAGGTAGACGCAAACCCAGACGGCACTTTGTCCGTGAAGCCCATGTTTGAGAGTATAGAGAGAGCTCTTATGCAGTCTACATTATCTGGTGGGTCTCTTTGAGCCATGGTTGGGTTAGAGTGGTTAGAGCACATAAGGTGGTAAGAGGACAAGGAATGGCCAGAGAACTGCAGTGCTTAAGATGAAGAGACCTTAGCATTAGACTAATCCCCTGGTATTTCCTGGTTTGAGTCAGAAGCAGAAGCATTCTTTATGTTCTGCAGCTCTCTCAAAGCTCGTTTAGAGCCCAGTGAGCAGCTGTTACAATAGTCTAACTTGCTAGAAACAAAATGCCTGGATTATTCTTTTTAAGTGTGGTTTAAACACTATTCCTCTTATTCTGGATTTTTGTTTAGATGGTAAAAGGCTGCTGATGTTATTGATTTAATGTGGCTGTTAAATTTCAGGTCTGAGTCCAGTATTACTTTAGGATTTCTAACCTGATTATTAGGTTCTAGAAAGAGATTCTGAAGGTGATTGTCTCTTTGTTTCTGTAGACCACAGACGATTTCAGTTTTGTCAGAGTTTAGTTAGGGGTAATGGTTCTGCATCCACAAGCTGATCTCTTCAATACAGCAAATTCATAAATCCACAGGCCTATGTTCTCCTGCTGTCAGTGACATATAGATCTGAGTGTCATCTGTATAGTTGTGATTTGACACATTATTGCTGCGTATTAGCTGTCCCAATGGAAGCATGTGCAGATTGAACAAAAGGGTTCGAGGATTGACCCCTGGGGAACCCCGCACAGCTTTCAATATGAACAAAGTACCTCCTGTCCTTTAGGTAGGAGTGGAACCAGTTTAAAACCATATCAGAGATTCCCACAATCTTCTAACCTCTGTGATAACTTTGTCAAAGGCAGTGTTGAGGTCCAGGACCAACACTTTGCATGTGACTGAGTTCAGTGGATAGTTTGTCACCTTGATCAGACCTGTATGTAGCCTGACTGGAAAGCATCAAACAAATTATTAGACGGGAGAAAGTCAGTCAGCTGTTGATATACAACCTTTTCCAGGTTTAATACGGGTCTGTAGCTGTTCAGCACTGTGGCATCCAGGCTGCTCTTCTTTAGTAGAGGCCTGATGACAGCAGGTTTTAAGGCCTTTGGAAATTGCACATTTAATGCCTTGAACTTTGTCATTAAAGAATATCGCATACTCATTACACTTAAATGTAAAAGTTAGTTCTAAGGGCAGTAAAGATGGAGGGTTTGCTAATCTGTTTACTTTGGCACGGGACACAAGAGTAGTTGCTGAGGATTTTTATGATTTTAAAAGAATAACTCTCCCTTGTTCTACGCAAAGTCTGGTTTGGAGACAGGTGGTTTGCATAAGTAGCAAAGAAGTCTGTTTTGTTCACTGCGAATTGGCAGTTCCAAAGCAACAATGCCTGTAGGCACCTCAGTGCCTTTTGTGCAAACCAGAAATGACAGGAATTGGATTGTGTCTTACTGTTTTGACACTTCAGATAATTTGCCATGTTTGATGGAGGACTTGCACTTTTTACCCAACAAGATCTTCTCACAAGAAGGGCTGAATACAAGGGCTGGACTGGTTGTTTGTTAGATGGCTTTAAATATATACTATAGGGCATCATTCATTCATCCCTCCATTCTTCTTTAAAGAAACATACATGATCCAGAAGAAATGGCAGTTTTTGTGTTGTTATTGTAAGATATAAGACACGTATAACCTGTTCATATTCATAGAAGCAGATTAACATCGCATTAAACATTATGATATAATGTTGGTAAGATATTTGCATCACTTATTGTACCGATTACATTCAATTCTGTTGTAGTGAAGTAAAGCATTTACGCCAGGACATTGAGGGGATTGCCCGTCTTTTCATTAGATGCCTGGGATACTCGTGACCTGCAGAAGAGCGTTTATTCGTAGAGACAGGGAGTTTTTGAAGACCGTGCAGACATAAGAAATGATCTAAGAGAAAAGAGGTTTACAGGAAAAAGTTGCTCTAGAACAGTTTGTGGTATGTATGGTCAGCATGAAAAGAGTACAGCTCTCAAGGGGAACTGGAATTCAGAGGTCCAGACAGAGCCAATTAATTACACCTTTTTCAACAAGTATAAAAATCTGAATTCAATCATTTATCTCTGGAATCAATTCTCAGTATCTGTTGTCTGTCAGCTGAACCTTAAAAGACTGCGTCACTCAATTGTCAAGTGTAATTTCAAATGTTAATGCTTACGTTTCTTCTTTTTCCTGTAGCTCTCTACCAGAGCTTCTTGAAAAGAAAAGATTGATTGATCTTCACACCAATGTTGCCACTGCAGTGCTTGATCACATCAAGGTAATAAGCAGTCACCCTGTTGCATTTCCTAAAAGACAGACATCAACCTAGTGAAGACATATAGTTTATTTAAATGTTTTTGTTTTAACCAAATTCTTTTTTTTAAATGTTTTTTAAGCCATACTGTGGGCCAATTTTATGCCATCTTCACCAGCATGGAAAATTAGATTTCAACACAGAAAGTACCAAGGAAGTTTAAAACAACAACAGCTAACAAATTCAAATCCTTTGCTGGGATGGGAGCCCCAGTAAAAATCAACCGAAGTGAGAGACGGCTACAAACCAGCTACATGGTTTATTTTAGGTTTTGCCTAAACATAAACATGACTTTTGGTGTCTCTCAACTCAACTTATAGCTAAATGAGTAATCTAAGGCTAAAGGAAAAAGATTATCAGACGGGGATTGGTAACAGTACAATCAGGAAGCTGTCCCGGAGTTTTATGGATCCATGTGAGTGAATCCAGCCCCTTGCTAGAGAGAGAGAGAGAGAGAATAAAACACAAATTTGGAACACAAAAGACTAATTACCATACCCTGACACAGATGCTTCCATCACAAAATTGAATCTCCATCGCACTCTCAGATCTCTGCAAGACTGAAATGAATTTTCATCCAGAATATCCATGCATTCATGTGTTCATCCATTCCTCAATTTGGAGCAGTTTTGTCTTCTCTGCTAATGAAAAGCATCTCCATAGCATAGTGCTGGAAAAACTATTCTTGGAATAATGAAACATTTTAAAGCAGTCACAAACATGTAGGATATATTCTAGTGTATTCTGACCACAGAATCTTCCTTCATATGTTGGGCCTAATTCCCGCATACATTTTCAGGTGGAAAGTAGCCAATAATTCTTTAAAAATATCAGAGAATACTTTCTCGCATTTAAGTATGTAAATGTTTCAGTATCTGTAACAGTTTTTGTTTTATGTTTTGTGATCACAGAAATTGTTTGTTGACATTGTTCCATGTATCTAATTTCAGAGCCACAAAGACACAGACAATAATCAGAATCAGAATCAGAAATACTTTAAGAATCCCAGAGGGAAATTATTTAATGTACAGTACATTTAATGTAAATGCTGATAAATTATTGTGTGACCAGTGATGGCTTCTATTATCATTTGGATTAGGAATGGTAAATTGGTAAAAAAAAAAGGGGTAGACTTCATCTGTCTTGAAAGTTCCTGGAAATTGCTGGCTGGTAGCTGGCAGAGGTACTTTGAAGTTGCTGCATCTGTATTTGAAGGAGGAAACCTCTGCGTACACACAAAGTGTGTGTGCAGTATCTGTTATCATTTGATATTTCTCTCTTCAGAGTCGTAAACTTGACGTTTACTTTGAATATGAAGAGAAGCTGATGAGCAAATCAACCTTAGACAAATCGCTGCTGGACATCATCAGTGACCCAGATGGTACGAACACGTATGCTCCACACACACAAAAAGCATTTGTAAAAATCTGTACATGTAGGTTCATAAAGTATATTCAATTCTATTTAAAAATAACACTACTGACCTTGTCAGCTTTTCCTTTGGAAGTTCATTAAAAGATATTTTCCATCTACCACCATACACTGTTTCTGTCTGTGCACAAACTTAAAAAAAAAGTGTTTTTCAGCTGGGACGCCAGAAGACAAAATGAGACTTTTCCTCATCTACTACATCACTGCTCAGCAGCCTCCTTCAGAGGTACTGTAACTCCACTTCAACACACCTTCCAAACACCAGTGTTACAAAAGGCCTTGCTACAAAAAAAACACTTAAGGATGGACATAACAGAATATTTGGCATTGAGAGTTATAGTCCAGGTTTTAATTGGGATTTATTTTGTTTATGTATTTTGCGTTTAATTTATTGTCTTCATTGCCTTTTACTTAGGATCTCGATATAGTTAATATCATGTTGGGTCATATAGAATTTAGACATTTTAACACCTTTATACATAGTAAATCTTTCACGTGATGCTTCCTCATTCCTTTCAAACATAGATACCCAATGTGGATATTTCATTAAAGAGAAATAGTCTTTAGCCGTGAAGCAGATTTTTCTGATGAATGTATTTATTATAGGATTTGTGATTCGGACACACTTGTCAAAACATTAGGAATGAGACCTTCAAAACCAGTCGCAGTGCCTCGCCTTGTCATGCTACAACTAAGCTGCGAACTCCCCACTTAAATCTAGACATGTTGACAAAAGAAACAAAAGCAACAGTCCATTTAGCCGGGATCAGAGGGAGAACAGTGTTTTGCCTTTATTGGTAGTGGGTTTTTCTATGATCCGATCAAGACTTTTTCTCATTTAGTAAAAGTGAAAGTTTGACGCAGTGAAATATCTGCATATTTAATAACAGTGCATCTGACTGAATTCATAAAGATCTATTGGTGGATCAGAATTTTCACACATGTAAACACAAATTTTCAGCTACTCAGTTACACAGAATGCAAAAACTACTGCTTAAACCAGGGATCTCAAACTCTTCTTTGAGGGCTGTTTGAGATGTTTCCCTGCTTTAAAACGACTTATTCTTCGAGATTCTTACCTGAAACCAACAGGTTCTCTTTCTCAGTTGCGTCAGTCGTTTGTGTGATTGCACCAAAATCCATGAAGTCAAGTAGATTTGCAAAAAAAAAAGTGTATCTCTCGAGAGAAACCTCAAATTTCCTGTGACTTATTCACTGCGTGTGACTGCAGATCGGATTCAGCTCTTACACTTTAACTTCAGGGTTTGCGGTCACATCTTGTTCCTGTGTTTTTCATACTGGTCAAAGTAAAAGTTCACGAATGCAGGAAAACTGTAACCCTAGAGAATTAAAACCTTTCTGTGATTCCCCACCACAGTTCCATGTTTATGTCAGGGAACAAAACAAGGACACAGGGACACAGGAGCATCTGAAGAGTGTGGAAAATTTTAACACGAGCACCTAACACCTAATATCCCACAATTTCACATATTTCCTGACATTTCCTGACACGCCTTATATCTTAACGGCATTCTCAGCATCCTTTTATACTTAACCAAGCACATACTACAATGAGATTATCAGCTGACTTATTTAAAACATATTATGCCCAAAGCCTTTTTGCAGGATTTTTACTCCTTTGCCGACCAGCGTATCAGTGGAGTTCTATGAATATGACCAAAATCTAAAATAAAGTATTTTTGCCAGCACAATCATAAGAGCTGACAAGAGATGGAATCAAGCCTGTGTGGTTTTTGAAATGTTTAAGAACAATGAGCTCATAGTTCTAGGACAGCAGGATAATAGAATTATGAACACATCTTACCCATTCCATTTTGGCTGGTGGTATTGTTAACCAGAACCGTATCTTGGGCAACAAGGATGAATCGGTTTGCGCTAACTAACTTAATAGAATCAAGGTAGTAGTCACTACAATGAACCTTTTATCCACTCCACACTTTTTTCCAAAGCAGTAAAAGGTTCACTGTTGCAGTTTAAAACAATCTACTTGACTGTGGTATTCTTCAAAATTTATCCAAAAGAACTGGAGGCTATCTGTAAATGTCATTTTATTTTGTTTGGCTTCTTAGTGTCAGTCAGAGTTTTCAGATGACTGGGACAAGTCTCTCGTCAACAGCATTGAAACCCAGAGCAAGATATAACTTGTTATATTTTCTTTTTTGTTTGGTCAGTCCTCATTTCTCTGTTTTGGTTGTACCTGACATTTTGCCTGTTTGTTTTTTTTAATCACCTGTGCTGTTCTTGTGCATCCCCTGTCATAGCACCATGCCCTCCACAGGGGGTGCTCCCTACAGTTTTAGAAGTTTTACACCAAGAGGGGTTGTTGGTTTTGATGCCTACTGGTTCTTTCTGTGTCAAGTTAGCATATTCTCCAAGTATATACACTTGGGTTTCTCTCGGGGTTCCCCGGATTTCTCGCACTGTCCAATAACATGCACATAACGGTAACTGATTGATTGTGCATGGTTGTGTTTGTTGTTGCCGTGTGGTCCCGTGATGACCTGGCAAACAGTCCTGGAAAAGCACTTTGAGTGGTCAGCTCGATGCGATGCGAGCACAAATGGTAAATGGACTTGTACTCATAAAGCTCTTTTCCAGTCGAACTGAACACTCAAAGCACAGTCTGTTTTCCGTTTATTTATTAATGTACTTCAACCAATAAGTCGCATCAGTATGCTGTTATAAAGGATGATAAATAAACTCATTAAGAGCCATGCAGGACAAGGTTTTGATCTGCTCAAACTACTTTATCCAATCATTCCAAGTAATATAAGAATATTTTTTGTCAAACTCCCCCATTTTGCTAGGGCTGCTTTAAACTAGTCTGCTGTATAAACTGTATTATAGCCAGAAAAGCATAGCACAGTTCTTTACTGTAGGATAAAGGATTAATTAAGAGGATCTGATCATCTAAGTCGAGGAATGTCCCAGTTCATCCCAGACAGTACTGACTAATACATTTTTAAATTGGGCATAACTGTTGATTTTTTTGGGGGGTCACCACTACAACATTGCCAACAACAACGGAAGATTTAGCTCTTCTTTGTTTCAAGCCTTCTCAGAAATTTCTCCAAAAGGACACATTTCTCTTTCTCTTTCTTTCTTGTGTTTTTTTCCTGATTGAGAGATGATCGTTCTTAGATTATCCCCTACCACCACCATCATCATCCTCTCTTTCACTTTGTCCCTTTTCCCTCCCACATCTCGGCCTCCTGTCCGTTTCTTTTTGTCTGTCACCTTTTTCTTCCTCTGCTCTCCTCATACTCTCCAGGGTGCTGCTCAGTTTTCTGACTGATTTGTGGGGATTTCGCGTCAACAGGAAAAAAAAAGCCACACAAAGACACACAGTTCTTTGTACTCGCTCTCACGTGGCTCAGCTCTTGTGTAATTCTCTGTGGCTGAGGTGATATGCAGACACGTACTGACGACAGTACTTTATGCCTATGCCAGCACAACCGAGTCTTCACAGTTAAAAGGGCAAATAATTCAATGTTTCTTCTTCATTTTTGGTCATAGGGAACCTTTTAAGTACAGCAGGTTGCACGGCAAATTAAATCTAGATTAGTAAAATGCTGTTGATCATGAAAATATGTTATATATTTATATCTCAGCATTGATTCCATTCTCTTGAATCAAGAGTGGATTCCATACTAAATAATTGTACCTTATCTTTTGGTAATTTTTTTCTTTATGTGCTTTTTTGTCTTTATACTGGCAATTAACTAAAAGAACAAAAATATAGAAGGGAATTATTGCTGCACAGTCGGTTATTAGGAGTCAAAATGTACATGTATATATTACAATGCTGTTAGGAAACATTCCAAGTTGAGCATGTGAAGACTGGTTTCACCCCTAGCTATTGTAAGAACATGGTTATGGTTGTGGTCCTTAGCTTATATATTGTTTTGATTTTGTCATTTATGATATTTATTTATTCCTTTTTGTGTTTGGGGATATGTTTCAGTTTGACTTGGACCAATACAAAAAGGCTCTGTTGGACACAGGCTGTGACCTTTCACCCCTCACCTACATCAAACAGTGGAAGTAAGTCTGTCAGATCTGAAAATAAACTGATGTCCATCAGTATTGTTTACCTGTAAATTTGTAATCTTGTATTAACACTAACTTTCATTTTCTGCAGTATGGGGCCATATAGTGTAATAAATTACATGTGAGAGTTTTTTTCAGGTACACATTTGCACCATGTTTGGTGCTCGTCAAGAATGAAATTAAACTCAAAGCGGTTGTTTTTCACATTATGCAGATTAGCAATTTTTGACTAATTTCAATAACATCACATTTAGTGTGATATGTGATACAAGGAAATACAGGGGTTGGACAATGAAACTGAAACACCTCTCATTTTAGTGTGGGAGGTTTCATGGCTAAATTGGACCAGCCTGGTGGCCAATCTTCATTAATTGCAAATTGAACCAATAAGAGCAGACTGTGAGGGTCCAATTAGCAGGGTAAGAGCACAGTTTTGCTCAGAATATTGCATTGTACACAACATTATGGGTGACGTACCAGAGTTCAAAAGAGGACAAATTGTTTGTGCACGTCTTGCTGGCACGTCTGTGACCAAGACAGCAAGTCTTTGTGATGTATCAAGAGCCACGGTATCCTGGGTAATGTCAGCATACCACCAAGAAGGACAAACCACATCCAACAGGATTAACGGTGGACGCAAGAGGAAGCTGTCTGAAAGGGATGTTCGGGTGCTAACCCTGATTGTAACCAAAAAACATAAAACCATGGCTGCCCAAATCACAGCAGAATTAAATGTGCACCTCAACTCTCCTGTTTCCACCAAAACTGTCCATCGGGAGCTCCACAGGGTCAATATACACGGCCAGGCTGCTATAGCCAAACCTTCGGTCACTCATGTCAATGCCAAACGTCGGTTTCAATGGTGCAAGGAGCACAAATCTTGGGATGTGGACAATGTGAAACATGTATTGTTCTCTGATGAGTCCGCCTTTACTGTTTTCCCCACATCCGGGAGAGTTACGGTGTGGAGAAGCCCCAAAGAAGCCTACCACCCAGACTGTTGCATGCCCAGTGAAGCATGGGGGTGGATCAGTGATGGTTTGGGCTGCCATATCATGGCATTTCCTTGGCCCCATACTTGTGCTAGATGGGCGCGTCACTGCCAAGGACTACCGAACTATTCTGGAGGACCATGTGCATCCAATGGTTCAAACACTGTATCCTGAAGGAGGTACCGTGTATCAGGATGACAATGCACCAATACACACAGCAAGACTGGTGAAAGATTGGTTTGATGAACATGAAAGTGATGTTGAACATCTCCCATGGCCTGCACAGTCACCAGATCTAAATATTATTGAGCCACTTTGGGGTGTTTTGGAGGAGCGAGTCAGGAAACATTTTCCTCCACCAGCATCACGTCGTGACCTGGCCACTATCCTGCAAGAAGAATGGCTTAAAATCCCTCTGACCACTGTGCAGGACTTGTATATGTCATTCCCAAGACGAATTGACGCTGTATTGGCCGCAAAAGGAGGTCCTACACCATACTGATAAAGTTTTGTGGTCCAAAACCAGGTGTTTCAGTTTCATTGTCCAATCCCTGTATGTAGTGGTGCATCTTGTGTTTTCCTTATTATTGTTGTGCCTTTATTACAGTTGTGCTCAGATGTATTTATTACTAATTGAAAATCTGAAAACTTCTAGTTTCGTAGTCACCATTGTAATGTCCAGAATTACACAATTTAACATACCATGTGGTTGTACCATTACCGTATTACTGAAAGGTTTTGAACTACAGCTGATTAAAAGCAACTAATTTTCTTACACCTCTTAATGAGAAATTAGAATATAATTCAATCCCTGTTTAGTGGGTCAGTTTATTTCTTGAAGTCAGGCTGTTTTTTTTTCTCATTGAATCAGGGCTTTTACCAAAATGGCTGCCACCCCAGCCAACTATGGAAATAGTGGAGTCAAGCCCATGGGGTAAGTCAGTAAATTATACTTTTATTTTTTTCTCTTTTTTCATAAATATATATTTTAAAGCTAAATAAATATATACTGAAGTCATTGGTTCATTTGTGTTCTAGAATTTAGGTTGTCTGTAATATGACTTCTAACACTGTGAAAACTCAAGGCTTTCAAATGCAGTCACACAATATTAGAATAAAACTACCATTGAGCATTTCAAGACTTTAAACCCAAGAAAAACACAACTCTATTAACCATTTATTGTCTTTTAAACTCACAATCTATAGGTTTGAGTACTTTACTTAAACCACCAGCCTAACCCTGTTCCCCTTTTGCTTTTTTCCTTTCCTCCGTTCCTCCTCCCTCATCCACCATGCTCCTCCTCCTCAGGCTGTTTTCTAGAGTCATGAATACGGGTTCCCAGTTTGTCATGGAGGGTGTGAAGAACCTTGTACTCAAACAGCATGTGAGTTAACACTATCTGGTGCCATTTACCAAGTGATGAAACGATTATCAGCAGACATCATAATTTGACTGGAAGACGGATCTTATGGGTTCATCGCATAGCTGCACATTGTTCTCTTGGTTTTGAATATTTGTTGAGTTTTTGTAGAGTTGTAGAGTTTTATTGTAGATTTTTAATATATGCAGAGGATGTGGAACAAAGATGACAGGTTTGATGGTGTACATAATCATTTCTGATGGAGAGTGGGTACCAAGCTGAATGACAAGGCCCTGATAATGTAAACATAGGGGCCATAGACTTCAGTTAGTAGATCAAATGTAACTGGGATTTTTGGAGACTGTACAGCCCTTTGCCCAGATTGAAAACTGAGCTACTTTTCAAAGGTCTGCTGGAAGATGTGAATTCAGGGTTATATACAATCCCTACACAGAGACCCACCAGCTATTACATACTACGGCTGTGGAGATACAAACAGTATAAGGACTATGGTTGGGGGGTATCCAAATGTTGATACCGTCATCAACATTTTAAACATTTTACCCCGGCATATGGTATCACTTTGACTACTTAAAAATGATGACTTAAGGCTCAGACAGCATCACCAAACTGTTGTCTTGAGCCTACACCATTCAGAAACTGTATACCAAACAGTAATGAAGAAACGATAACAATATTACCAGACTGCAGAAGTCGTGTTGTTGAAATTAGAATATTAACCGAGTTTGGTCTGTTTGTAGCAAAAGCTGCATGTGTTCACTCTTAATTCACCAACTCTCAGCCTAAACCTGACAAAAGACAAAATTTCAAATTGTCATCTGGCTTTGTATAATGAATATTTTGAGAGTAATTGAGACATTAAAAGATTTGTAATATTTTCTAAGCAGGAAACATCACTGATGTCTTATACTTATCTTCTAAATTCGAAATACACTAAATGAAACCCAGCAGAATATGTTTTTTTTATTTAAGATTGCATTTTAATTAATCTATTTGTTGAGTTAAGTTTTAAAGGTTGAATGTATTTTACTGTTCTAGAACCTTCCGGTCACTCGGATCCTGGATAACCTGATGGAGATGAAGTCCCATCCTGTGAGTGCATTTTTTACGTTGTTATCACTTTCTATTTTGTTTTATTCTTATTTTTGTGTTAGAAGAATGTAAATGTATTGATGGTGTCAGTAGCAGCAGCACTGTGGTCTATTTTTGAAGTAGTCAATCAATTTTAAGAATTTACAAATACCATTTCTTTACAGACCAGTTCGAGCCAATTAGAATAAAATTAATTTAAATAGTCAAAAGCCAATCAGTTAAATTTCAGTAATCTCCAAAAACACCCAATTCGTACAGTGCCAATTTTTCAAAAAGCTAAGGAAAACTTTAGATTACACAGAATCTTCTCCTCTATCCAATCCCCCATCCCGAGCATGCAAAAGCTCACCGTTGAAAGAAAAGAAAAACTCCCACTCAGTCAATTTTTAAGGCAATTTTCAAACAAAAAGAATTGCATCATAAACTGTGTTGGGGATATAAAAAAAAATCAAACGCAAATAATCTATTCAGCAAACCACAAGCTCATGAGTCACACATAGACACGCAAGGAGACACAGAATGGTGTTTGCTAAAAAGCATTTTCAGTAATGTAGGTGGCTGTGGAGTTATCGGATTTTATTTTCTGTAGCGTCTTACATGTTAGTAGTGGAAGCTAAAATAAAACCGCTGGAATAATCAAAGAATATGATCATCACATTGCTGACTTCATCCATGAGATTGACTCTTACCAATTAAGAGTAGGTGGTCACACTAAGGGTTAAAAAGTGAGGATAGAAGTGTGATCAGCTCTCATTCAGTTGAGAAGTCAGCTTGACCATAAGTGTAAACTTTAATTGAATATCCAATAAAGCAGATTGGAGGATTTTTTTTTCTAACAATGTGATGTATATGCATCCCAAGTGGTTGAATAAAGCTCTATCAGAAGACGCACCTCTGTCTCCTTGTATCCTGTGAAGAAATTCTAATCCAAATATTTTAAAATACTAACCTAAGGATAAAAAAGAAGTCTATAGTGGGTCCTTAAACATTTTAGGGTGACCCAGTAACGGCCCCTGGAGGACTTTCATGATATGGGATGCTAGGACAATTGGTTTTTAGTTTTTAAAGGAAGATGGATGAGATACTGGAACCAAGTAGGAATTAATTCACTTTGCTTTCTAGCTGCTTCACCTGACTGCTGGAGTCAAAGAAGTGAAACAGGAAACATAATGGATCTTGATGTGCATGTGTCCTGGAAACAGTGGTGCATTTGCATCCCTTAGTGAACTGCAAAATGACAATATGGAGATATGGGTACGGGTAGTTTGTTAGGTATCTGTGTGGTTGTGTAGTTGCAGCCAGGTGAGGTGCATGAGTGTTCTGAGCTGGACGTTGTTTGTTCCATTGTCTCTGTTCATACATCTATCACTTTGATCCCCTTTTAACCTAAAGCCTGGGACCTTTTACATCCTTGGCCAAGCATCTCTCAAGTTGTTCTGCTTGGAGCTTTCTTTACAGCTTCTTCCTATACGACCAGCACTATTTTTGTTTTGTTTTTTGTTTTTAGCTTTTGGGTGATTAAGGGCTTCTTAAAGGTGTGGCACCTTATGGCCATTTTTATACCAGTACCTGCTCAGCCCAGCTTAATTAGATTTTTTTCTTTTTTTTTTCCACATTCCTAGCACTCACTCATTCAGGGTTCAAAGCGAGCTGAGTTGAGCTAAAAATGTGGTGTTGACAGGTTGCAGGATACCGATTAGCCAGTGAGTGACATCACTGGAGGAGTCGTGAAAGTACCGAGAACCTTGATATTTCTGAAAACGCGGCAACTGTGCAACTTTTCATATTTCTGTGATTGTCAATTGGGAAAATGGATATAAACAAATCAAAAGCCTGTCGAGTGACACGGTGCAACAGATCAAAGGGACCTTTCTATCCTTGCGGTGATCATAAAGTATTCTCTCCAAAGAAGTTAATATTTTCTGGCATGCACTGGTTTACTGCTTTGATGTGAGTTTCATACTGCTCACAGTTCATTCCAGTCTGTTGCTTGAGATCTTTCCTCCAGCTTCCTGCAACCGCTTCCTGAAAGTGATTTTTTATCACAGCTGTATCCATCATAATTTGGATAGAACAAATCCAGTCTTTTATTTTTTTTTAGCTCAGATAATTGCTGAAAGTGGAGCTGAAGTGGAAATCAACAACAGGGGGGCAAGGAAAGAAAAGAATGGATTGGCATTGTGGATTGGAAAGCAATCAGAGGCAGAGTCTTAGCAGTTCAATTTCCAGCTGTTGACATTGCTTAGTGTGACTTTATAATGATACTTTATAATGAGTTTTGGGAGTGGCAATTTATAAGTGCTGTCCATGTACCATCATTACCACTCAGTATGTGGTGACATTGACATTTTTCTGCTCATGGAGTGAATATTTCCTACCTCGGTTACTATGACCATCTGACGATTTGTACTGAATAACACAATATTTTATAGTTATATATTCACACACACATGCACATAGCTGTTCCTCTGTTACGTCCACTTTAAAGATATGCAGAGTGCCTTTTGGGATGTTCCTGTTTATTATTGATTTTCCATTCACCTGTGTTGGCCCTATTTGGCTCAGCAGGAAACGAGTTTTTCTATGTGTCACTTAGCAAAAATGACCCATCTCAAGCTGGGCTCACACATGAACGACAGGGAACAATTTGGTTCGGTCATTTTCAGCAGCTGCTATTCATAGAAACACTTCACAGCAGGAGAATATATGCAGGAAAATCGCTCTCACAGCTTGTGATCAGAAGGCGGATCAGAGAAGAGGCAAAATATGAAGGGAACACTGGAAAAAGTGGATGATTTCCTTACAACACATCTGAAATAGCAATTCTTACTCCCTGCTACCTTTTCTGTTCACATTAATAGTAATATTCTTCGCCGGTCAGTTACCACACATGCAATCTTTCACTGGAAAAGCAGCAAACTCTTTTAGTACCAGAATACTTAACATGTTGATGTTTTGTGAGATTTTCCAGGAGTCTGTTTCAGACATTTCTGAAAGAAGTAGGAAGTAAAGGTTATTGACCTTTACATTCTCATATACCTTCTCTCCATTTTATTTATTTATTTTTTTTTTTTTCTCTTCGGCGGCACGGTGGTGTGGTGGTTAGCATTGTCGCCTCCCAGCAAGAGGGTTCTGGGTTCGAATCCCGGGGGAACCAGGACCTTTCTGGGTGGAGTTTGCATGTTCTCCCTGTGTCTGCGTGGGTTCTCTCCGGCTTCTCCGGCTTCCTCCCACAGTCCAAAAACCTGCATGTTAGGCTGATCGGAGATTGGGGAATGTGTGTGTGAGTGGTTGTTTGTCCTTGTATGTCCTGTGTGTTGCCCTGCGATGGACTGGCGGACTGTCCAGGGTGTACCCTGCCTCTCGCCCGTTGACCACTGGGATAGGCTCCAGTTCCCCCCGCGACCCCATCAGGGAATAAGCGGTATTGCTAATGGATGGATGGCATTACATTTTTTTATAACACAAATGTCTCCTTAATTGTTTGTTTGACTTTACCTAAAGATAAAAAGTTTTGTGCTCCACCTTAGGGTGGATTGAAAAGTTCTAAAATGCAAACTGCCGCATTGCACTAATTTACATTCTAGTGGTAACTGCTTTGGTCTGAGTGTAAATAGAGAAAGTATTATTCATATTATCACCCACTTACTGTCAGTACAGATATGTACTGTGAGTACATAGCAAGCAAAGGGTAAACCCATAAAGAAAGCTTGAACCCAGAAGAAACTGAATGTCATTAAACCTGAAAACTCAAACCAGTCCTCACAATGAATGACATGCATTTACATCACACACACTGCAGGTTTCTCAACGTCTGGAGTTACAGACCACAGACAAAGATCCTGTTGTGAATCTGAAGGAGGGCGAAGGGGAGACAGGACTGGGAAGAAGATAAAAGAAATAGAAGAGCACATTCTCTCTGTCGGATTTTCCTCCATGTTTGAATGTGGCTCTTGTTGCACTTTTAGATGGAGTTCATCCGAAGGTTTAACAGGAATCTGGAGGATTATGGATGTGGAATTTTCCAAAAATTCTCTGGCCAAGTTTCAAACATGCATCCAACACATTTAATTAACTGACAGTTTGAAAATTGTTCGTTTGACCTTTTGTGAATCATGTATCTACAGCATCTAGTGCATAATTAAGCGTTCAATTTTTAGAAAACAGACTTATCAAGTTTCTGATGTCTCGCCGCACACAACTGTTACTAATAATCCCATTTAGTCGACCAATATTTGTAATAACTGATTTTTTAAAAATAAAGACGATTCAGAATTGTAATCAACCTAATCTCCACCAGAATTTAAGAACCATCTCTGATGATTTTAAGACTTAAAGGACCTCCATCATCAACTGGAAGGTCTGTACGCACTGTTGGTGGAACATCTTCTCCAGAGAAGGGAAGTTAGCACTAAAAATCTCTATAGCTAAGTTGAATTTTCTGTATAGCTAAGCTGGTACTCAAACCATGAAATGCAGCAGTGTGTAAGGACTCACTGAGGCCCACCTTCTTTAGTCAGTGTACCCAACGCTATCATGTCGTTAGGAAACTCAAACACAGAGCGCTCAGGATGAAAACCATTAGCAGACCCAGTGGTCGTTGAGACTTTTAAGTCCAGCTTCAGTGACGTTTTGATGTATTTTGCAGCAGGGTGACAGTGGGCACAGTTCTCTGAGGGAGGAAGATGTTAGAATGTTTCCACAAACATCTGCCAGCTGCTCTGCACACTCCGTCAACACTCGTCCCAGGATATCATCCATTCCCACCCCGTTGCCTCGGTTACGTCTGGAGAAGATGCCACTCAAATGAGTGGTATGCATAAGAAGTTATTAAGTCTGTCTGGGAGAATAGCGTCTTTGCTGCCTCAAGTCTTTTGTGTCCCTGAAGTGACTAAGCAGTTTTTGACCATACTACTCTTGTACCCCTGTAAGTGCCCCTATTCAAATACACATAGAATTTAAAGAAGAATGCACCTGACATTTTTCTCTCTGCACTATAAAAAATAGTAAAAAAGCAAGTTAGCCAGGAAAAAAATAATTTTTGGAAAGTAATTTGGCCACTAATTTCTGAAGTGGAGGCAGACGGGCAGAAATATATAATTAGAGTAATAGTAATTAACACTTTCATCAATTGATAGATGTTTCACAAATATTGGTGACTGGATATTATGTGTATTCTTCATCCTAGCCTCTTTTACATGGTTATAATCAAATGTTGCAGGGCCCGAATAGCCTGGGTAGGATGCACTTTTATGGGTCCCTCTTCTGGCTTTTCTGGTGAGGGGATGTGATATGATTCATGCCACACATGTATTGTTAATGTACTTTTTGTTAATTGTTTTACAAGGTTAGAAAAGCAAGGCCCAGCTTTAATAGCGACTATTGTGTTGGTTGTTTTTCGGGTCAAGACGTTTTCATTTTTAATAGAAGTTACTATTTCTTACTTCATCCGACGGACTAAGGCTCTTGTTTAAAATGAAAATTCCACAACACTTATCTACGGAAAATGTTTCCTGCTGATATATACAAATTCATCAGGTGATGGTTCTTTTATAAAAATGTGTGTTCAGTCAATGGCTCCGATTACATTAGCAAAACCGGTTCTCACTGAAAAATTCCGCCGTTACGTTGACCTGTTCAGCCTCACCGCGTGAAAATTTCACATGCAGATAATTGTGTCGCACATGGTTGGCATAGCTGGGCTCAGGGTCGACGGGCACAGCCCAAATCCGTTGGCCAGCTCTCTCTGGAATGGAATGCAGGACCCCTTGCTGTGTGTTACTTTCCAATGCCAACCAGAGCTCAGCTCCAGGAGAATTGCCCTCAGGAACCTAAAGTGGCAGCCAGTTGTCAATATGTCTCCGTAAATCCTTTTTGTCCCAGTACATACAATTTCTTGGTATTGGAGTATTTCCAAAGTCGTCTTTCAATAATCACTGATGTGATTGCAGACACATGGGTGTGTTAATTGTTCATGTGTCTCAGATGTGCTGTCCATGAACCATCATTAACATTCAGTATGAGGTAACATTGACATTTTTGAAAAGACGCCTACAAGAAAAGATTGAGACGAAATGCCAGAAGAGATCTGAACTCTGCCACCATCTAATGGACTGATTCCAAAATGCTTGGTTGAGGATCTGAGTCCTATCACAAAATCTTGCATTCCAAATTTGCAATCCAAAAAGTCATGCTCCACACTACTGTGCAATAATAAAATCAAAATCTTTGGAACTAAAGTTCCTGTACAGTATTATGAGGAGATACCGTCTATGTTGGGCTTCCTCAACAACAGTAGCCTTTCTGGTCCTCCTAATGTCGTTGATGATGTGGTTTTTAGAGAAGTTATAGGTAAACCTGCCCCTTATAGTAGTCCATCCACAATAAGATCCTTTGTCCTCCTGATGTTTAGTAATACGTTTTTTTCAGCACATTTGATTGCTTTGCAGAACTATTTTCTGTAGGTCCAAAGTATCACACTATTTTCAGATTTGATGTTTTTTGCAAGAGGTGCAGGAGGACATAAGATTGTGTCGGTAAAAGCCTTTTCAAGTGGACAAGCACTCTCTTAGATTACAATCCCTGGGTTCCCCTCCAGGATTGCAGCCTTCTTGACATTTCCGGTCTTTTGGACCTGCTTTAATCTCATGTATGTGCAGGATGAATGAGTAATTAATGGGGTGGATCAGCTTAGTCCTTTACTTTGTCAAAAACAGATTCAGTTCTTCAGATGGCAATAATTCTTGGTGGGTTGCTTCCTTTGGAGTTGGTAACAGCTGTTAACCTATTTGAGGAGTGTTTAAGAATTAATTAGCTTTATGTAAATTTATATGGTAAGGTTAAGTTAATTGTAGACTCAGTCTCCCAGTGTATTTTTGGGAAAATTCAAATGATCTACACTGTGTACATCATCTTGATGGATGTAATGACCATCCATCAAAATATATGATAGGAAAAATCACAAATCTAACCCTAACCCTAATCCAACAGAAGGTCCATGATAAAGAATGGACAAACGGATGAGGCCAATTGGAATCAGAGTTGTGTAGTTTTTCACGTTTCACTGTAATGGTTAGCTACATCTGTTTTAAAGCAAAGTCCGAAGTAAGTTTTGTTTCATCGTCTTTTTGTCTTCTTCTTGTGTTCCAGGAAACAGATGACTATCGGTACTTTGACCCAAAAATGCTGCGAGGCAGTGAGAGGTACAACAAGTGATAACGTTAACAGCTCTAGCAAGAGCTGCTTTGTTATTGACACCCGCTGCTGCTGAGTGACTGAAAACTCCAGAATGACTCATTATCTCTTCCTCCTCTTTTTCAGCTCCATTCCCAGGAACAAGAACCCATTTCAAGAGGTGAGTTTGTGATTCTGGGTAAAAGTTTTATCGGTTTGGTAGACAAGAATTACTTGGACAAACATAAATTAAGAGGAATTGTAAAACACATGGAGGGGTATTCCAGAAACCTGCCTAACTTTCTACGATGAGCATGATTGTATTTTAATTTATTATTATTTATTAAATCTGTGATTTAAAATGAATGGATTGTAACACATGAAACTAACTAATTTTCAAACGATTAATCAGACAATTTCCAAATTATTATATATAATACAACGCTGTTTAAAATGATTTCTCTTGTCAAGGTTGAATTTAGTATTTCACCTCCTGCTGTGTTTCAGGCCATTGTGTTTGTTGTTGGAGGAGGAAATTACATTGAGTACCAGAACCTGGTGGACTATGCCAAGGTACTGTAAAACTCTGCGTTACACCACTATTACTTAGTTTATTTTAAATGTCTGCACAGAAAATTCCACATAATGAATTAAGAATTTGTTTTGTTCAAGACTAAATGTTTGTGATTTGAAATCAGTGCCTTAAAAAAAAGGTTTGATGCCAGGTTTTAAATTTCTTTAAATGTTCAGAAAAAAAAGGTTGTTACATTTTGTAGAAAAATAAAAACTAGGAAGTCTGTTTAAAACCAAGCCTATGACTAGTTTCTATCTGACCACAAGAAGGCTGTACGCAATGTTAATTTGTTTTAGTGTTTTTCGAAAAACTGAAAAGACCTATTTTGGAGCTTTTCCATTAGTGTTTACTCAGCCTTGGTATATATTTTGAGGGATCTTTTCAATTTGAAATCCCCTGTTGTCAGGCCAATTTTATTCCATCTTAAAGTTGTCCAAAGTAGAGGTATCTTAGAGTTGTACTTGTCTGTATGGTAGTCTGTTGCACATTCTGCTTTCAGATTTATTTATTTTTCTGTGTTCTTCTTGGTGAAAACAGGGGAGGAGGGTTGTTTACGGCTGCAGTGAACTCTTCAATGCTTCTCAGTTTATCAAACAGGTGAGAAAGCCCACCTGTCCTCATGAATACCTGCTCTGTACAGCAGCAGCAGCAAAGAAACAGCAGAGAAACTGTCAACCTCCTTCTTTCTCTCCACAGCTCTCGCAACTCGGCCAAAAGTGACATGGGCAGCAGCCGTACGTGGATCTCTCTCTCTCTCCGCTGATCTCTTCATTCTAACTTGTTTTATATCAGTTGTCTTCTGTTAAAGGACTAAAACAATGTCTGTCTTTGCAAAATCTGTTCCATTCACATTCAAATAAAGCTTAACAATTTCTAATCAATGTTGCCTTGAAGTCATTTCGTTATTGATAGTTTAGCATATAAAGTTGTTGGAGCAGACATTCTTTTAAGGATAAAAAGACGCTTGGGTGCACAAGTCACTACTATGTTTATCTGACTTACCTGCTCAGTCTATGTTTAAAAAAAGTGAATGTACAGGTCAGATCCTAATGTGTGTAACAACAGATTAAGGATCCCTCTTCTGACTCTTAAATGCTTCATGCACAAATTAATTAAGTTAAACTGTCAAATTTACTTATAATCATGTGCTTCTGCTCAAGATATAAAGAACCAAGAAATGTATTAGTTATTCTTTCATCAGCCTTGTTTTGTTTCAGTCTTTTCCCCCGTATGTCTTATAGTGTCCTGGTTTCAAACAATGATTTCATGCTCTGTTTCAGTGGTATAAGTCAGTTGAGGCTATATTTGAACGCAATTAAAAATAATGCAGGTTAAAAGCGCGCACAAGCACACATGACGTGATTTTGAAAGTAGCATTTTGTTAAAGCCCTCTGTGGAGTCAGCGTGCTCGGTTATAAGCGCAGCTCAATCTGAGGATTATGTCATCTTGGTATTTTAATCTGAGTGTGCACATTTGGCTAAATTTGAGCTCTAAAGATTTGAATTAATTTCCAAAATGATGTTTTCACTTGTCATACTTGAGTGAGAGAGAATTACAGACCTGTGCAACACAGAAGTTGCAGATAACTTTGCAGATAACTTTTATGATGTCAGATACCTGACATCATAACTATGTAATTAAGATTTAAATGTCTATAGCAGTGAACCAAATCCATTTGGAGCAGGGAAATCCAGCCAATTTTTTCTATTTTAGTAGAATATCAAAGACGATGTCAGGATAATTGTATGACACAGACAGAGCTTTTTTTTGTCCAAAAAAACTTGACTGACCACTGCGAACAACACCAGTTATTTATCACAAACTTCAAAATTTTGTGTAAAATTTTAGCTTGTCTTCATAAACCATTTTCTTTGGGAATGTTTTGCCAGCTGCAAATTGGATCCTAATGACCGGCTCTGCCAGTTCATGTCCCACAGATTCTTAGGTGGACTCATGACCAACCAAAATTCTTTCCAAAATGACCACAACCCAGAGAGAATCTCATAATCGTTTAGTCTCACAAAATGTGATGTTGTGGAGTCAGTAATCCATGCAGTGTTGTATTCACTTCTATTCTCTTGAACTTTCATCCTAACAGTGCGGACTGATTCCTATCAAAAGCAATAAAAATATAAAAGAAAATGATTCTTAAAGTGCTGTTGGCATTGTCCAGATGACAATAGGCTGGGTGTTCATTTGATAACTTAAGTGAGATGGTAAGAGTCTTTTCAGCATTTTCATGAGGTAAGGTGTTTGGAAGAGAATACTTTATTGATCCAACTAGTCAGTTGTTTAAAGTCAAGTGTTTACTCTTTGTGTTTTAATCTTAAAGGATTGGAAAAGAACCGTGTGCCCTCAGTTTTTCCGCCAGTAGAAAAAAGAAATCCAAAAAGAGTAATCAACTCCCCCCTTTGTGTCAGCCTTTGCTTTTTTTGTAAAAAGCTGACAAAGGAGGGCAAAGTTCCAAGTAGTTGATTCAAGGTTACAGTCAAACACTTATTTTAAAGCTTTGCTGTACTCAATTTTAATTTCTTTTTCCATAACAGAAGATGAGGAGAGCCGTATTTTTTTCACATAGTAAACCTTTGAGCTCACCTGACATGCTCAGTCTTGCCTATAGTCACCCTTAAGGCCTAGCTAGTGTCATAAAAAGTTAACAAAAGTCTGACCACTGTTATCAGAGCCAAAACAGAATGCTAACATTTCCATTTTCTCTATTGTTTACTTACTACTTACTCCATACTAAAGAAATCCACCAGCTTGCCTCGAAAACAGTGGGATCACGCACTGCCAACCAGGGATGACCTAACACTAAAAGAGACTCTACTGGAAGAATTATATTCAATAAAATCCTCTCGGTATAATTACCTTGTAGTTTGAGCTTTAACGGGACAGTGGAATGTGTGACTTCTTGCCAACAGTGATTTAGTAGAGATGGGTTTTTCTAATTGTCTGCTAGATGCCCCAATCTGCGATCCAAGTTGAGAATTGATTGAATTAATTTACATGCATCAGTCTGACAGAGCAAGTAGGGAGAAAAACTAAGCGAGAACCAGGTAATTAAGACTCAAAGTTGCACTTAATTGGATCCCCAGGGCCCTCAATGATAGTGCTGAGCTGTTTGGGTTGGATGGAACAGAAAAAAATCGATACACAGACCATGACCTCTTCAATCAGACTGCTTAGGTAAGGTATGTTCTAACCAACTGCTTTGGCTCATCATGAGGGGTTGGTTGCACCTTTTATCCTTAAGGTGATTATACATCTTGTTGGCCAACATCTGTGAAGAGAGGCAGAGGTATCACAGTTGGCCAATTGCAAGGACTGTTCGGAGAGATGCTGCAGGGCCTCGTTATCCTACAAAGAATTAGTGTCTTAGGCACAAAACAAGACAGAATATTGTTCAACACTGAAAACGTCATGGGGAAGGACTCCTACTCCCTAAATAGGAATACCAAGTTTCTGAATAAAGTGAGGAAAATAAGTATTTGAACACCCTTCTATTTTGTTCTCCCACTTAGAAATCATGGAGGGGTCTGAAATTGTCATCATAGGTGCATGTCCACTGTGAGAGTATAATCTAGAAAAAAATAATAAATAATCCAGAGATCACAATCCATGATTTTTTAAAAACTATTCATTTGTATTATACGGCTGCAATTAAATATTTGAACACCTGAGAAAATCAATGTTAATATTTGGTACAGTAGCCTTTGTTTGCTATTACAGAGGACAAACGTTTCCTGTAGTTTTTCCACCAGGTTTGAGAAACACGGAGTTTGAGATCCATCCAAAGATTTTCTATTGGATTTTGGTCTGAGACTCGCTAGGCCACATCAGAACTTTGATATGAATCTTACAGAGCCATTCCTTGGTTATCCTGGCTGTGTGCTTCGGGTCATTGTCATGTTGGAGGACCAAGCCTCGACCCATCTTCAGAGCTCAAGATCTCGCATGGAGCCCCAGTCCGAGGGAGACTGACAGTCATGTTTAGCTTCTGCCATTTTCTAATGATTGCTCCAACAGTGGACCCTTTTTCCCCAAGTTGCTTGGCAATTTCCCCATAGCCCTTTCCAGCCTTGTGGAGGTGTACAGTTTTGTCTCTAGTGTCTTTGGACAGCTCTTTGGTCTTGGCCATGTTAGGAGTTGGATTCTTACTGATTGTGTGGGGTGGACAGGTGTCTTTATGCAGCTAACGTCCTCCAACAGGTGCATCTAATTTAGGATAATAAGTGGAGTGGAGGTGGCCATTTTGAAGGCAGACTCAGGTCTTTAAGGGTCAGAGTAGTAGCTGATAGACAGGTGTTCAAATACTAACTTACAGCTGTAACATACAAATAAGTAGTTAAAACAAATCATATATTGTGTATATATGATATATCCTGTTCTTTCTGTGGAGGATGTTGAAGACCTGGAGTCCAGATGGAGCCAGATACGAGGACCAATAGGAGAAGATGGCATCGCCTTGGACATTTAAAAATAAATTTAGGGGGCACAACATGTATTATCTTGCCCCTGCCTAGACCCTGCTTGGAAATGTCCCCCTCAGTCTCATTATTCATCTCTTGGAAAGCCCTACTTCTGATTCCAAGGGGCCTAGAATGATGCTTTTATGAGCTTAGATCCAGGAAGACACACTTTAGAATGAGGAAAGTCAATTAAGAGTTGTTTGTCTTTATTTGCCAATACTACCTGTTGTTTGGTTCAATTTTCTTAGTTTGAAGCTTTATGGTGTCTCTGACTCAGAACAAATTGGGTTAACTTTTCCTTTAACCTCCCATTGACACACCGCGTTTAGGTCCTCTGTCTTTCTCCCACTGTAATAGCTGCAAGCTTTTTGGGCACCCTACAGTACTGATTCAAAAGAGGAACCAGGATCACAAGATCTGTTTCCAGGACTGATGCTGCCGAAAGAACAAAAAAAAAAAAAGTGTGCTAACAAATATTTGATAGGAAAGCATCAAGTGCAGGTTTAACACATACACACATGCACACACAAATTAATGTGTCCACCACCAAAGTGTGCAGAACACAGATTCACGTTCATATTTCCCCCCCAAAAAATAAGAAGCGTATGTTTACAAGCTGTCCTACCATTTCATGTAACTGTCAAGAACGTACTATTGGTGGGAGTTCAGCTTTAATCTTCTAGAGATATCCAGAAACATTCCTTGACTGTAATGTTCTTATTCCAGCCCGTTAGACCTGATAACCAACAGAAGAACAAATGAAAGACTCTTTAATGCTCTCTAAATGGCACCAGTGTTCAGACTGAATTAAGATGAGTGAGGATTAAAGGTCTGATGCTTTGGTTATATTCACATAAGGCAGTAGTCTTTATTATAACAAATCAGTTAGATGTTTTGATTATTTGTCTAAACGTCTTGCCTGCGTAGAATTCATGCTACTTTATGAGAGTAGTAAGAGCAAACTAACAACAACAATCAAAACAATAATATGGATGCTATTTTACTGGTTAATCATTGTATTAATAACAATAATGAAGCAGATAATATAACTGACACATTTGTTTATTATTTTACTAAAAGAAAACTGAATGGTAAAGGGCATTTTGGAAAAACTTTGGTTCATGACTTAACTATTTAGATGTCTTGAAAAACAAATCAACGCATCATTTGGATTTTTGAAGGTCAAATAATTTAATTCCAAAAATCAAAAACCAAAAAAAAAAAAACCCAAACAAACCTAGTCTACTATTTGGGATGTTACATGATATGCTGTACTTTACTGATAATGAATTTTAGGTGCAGACTGATTTTGTAATTTAATTCAATTCTATTCTATTCAGATAGCGCCAAATCACAACAACAGTTATCTCAAGGCGCTTTCTAAACAGAGCAGTTCAGACCGGACTCTGAAGTTATTTACAGAAGCCCAACAATTCCCACCAAGAGCAAGCACTAGGCGACACAGGCAAGGAAAAACTTCCTTTTAACAGGCAGAAACCTGGAGCAGAACCATGGCTCAGGGTGGGTGGCCATCTACCTCGGCCGGTTGGGGGTGAGGGAAAGAGAAGGACAGAGGGAGCAGAGGGAGCAGAGAGAGGCAGCCTACATAGTAACACATAGAAGTAACACAGACAAGTAAAGGTAGTGCTGCTATCGGCTGGATCAAAAGCGGTACAGATATTGATAGTAATGTTAATGATAACAGTAATAATAGTTATAGGACTAGGAACAGTAGTTGTAATTGTAGCAGAGGGTGTCAAGTAGGAACACGGGGGGAGCAGGAGACTCCCAACCACAGATCCAGACCCCACAGCTCTAGGAACACCTGCAGGAAGTGATAGGAGGAGAGAGGAGAGGGACGAGAAAGCACACGACTACGGAAAAGGAAAGAAGGCCTCTTAGTAACATGTATTAATGGGATGAGGTTACACTTGGAGGGAGAGACAAGAGGAGAGGGGAGCTCAGTGCATCATGGGAAATCCCCTGGCAGTCTAGGCCTATAGCATGCTTAAGGGTGAACTCACCTAAGCCAGCCCTAACTATAAGCTTTATCAAAAAGGAAAGTCTTTTTTTTTTTTTTTTTTTTTTTTTTTTTTTTT
>CAJRST010002224.1:18108620-18153928 GCA_907169785.1 Menidia menidia | reverse complement strand
AGAGAGAGAGAGAGAGAGAGAGAGAGAGAGAGAGAGAGAGAGAGATTATAAAAAGAGCTTCCTTTCTCAAACCAGGCAATTGCCACAGGCCCTGCATCATCGACTGGCTGCTTACTGAGGAATCAGCTTTGATCACTTTGAGCTACGTTTTCCCTCGTGGACATCATCTGAAGAAACAGTCAGTAAGACTTAACCATGAGATCCTAATCAACCTGCTGAATAGTTTTTGATTCTATGTAGCCATGTAAAAGCTGGTTTGATTGTTGCTTCACACAGTGGCTGAACGTTTCTAGCTTGTTTGCCGGGAACATGGATGACCTTCGTTTTGGCTTTTTATTGGCTGGTTTGATCAGCTAGTTATGTTGGTAAATAGGACTGATTAACCTGTTTGCTAACAGGAGGATTGTTGGACCAGTTAACATAACACTAGTCAGTATATTGACTTTATAATCTAACTGCTACACTAATGGATCTTGCTTGAATTTATAAAAAATGGTACTGATTTGATTAACAGCCTCACTTTTTCACACAATTAACAACTTATTTTATAGACAAGATATATTTACTCTTGACTGGTGACTTGCATTTTGTTTGGAGGAAGTCTGGCTTATTGGCTTATATATCTGACTTGCACATTAAGATATTGCTGATTAACAGCATTATTATACAGCTTTCCATTGGTCTGATTGACCGGTTGACTTAATTGACTGAAATTATGCAGCAATTTACTTCCTGAATGGTATATTTATTGTCTCAATGTTTTTATAGTTTGTTTGTTGTTGATTAAAGGTAAGTCAGATATTGTTTTGATTTATGAAATAACATAATGTATTATCTAATCTTAAAATGGGATGAAAAGGTGTTGAAAGGATCTCAACGCAATAAAAAACATTTTCATTCTTTCAACACATTTTAAACTCATCTTAAAATGGACCCTCACATATTTTGTCCATTCTAATTCTAAATAAAATGACACAAAAAAAAACATTTTTTGTTGTTTAGATAAGGACTTTGTCAACTGCCAAAAACAAAGGACCAAGATATCATACTGGGTATGGGAATCACTCAATTGAGATTGAGCACCTTAGGAGTGAGTTTACAAGCTTTGGGGACCCGTTTAGGTGGAATTTTAAGATCAAATCATTGCACCACCATTTTCAGATTTCCTCAGAGATTGGATCTAAGATCATGAGGACTTCAGAAAAGGTTTTCACCCTGAAATTGCTTCATTTTCTATTCGGAAAAGTCCATCCATTCGTGCATCCACTCACCCATCCATCCATCTCCTTTGGCTTATGTGAGTTTGGCTCACTTTGGCAAAAAGGTCCGGTATCTGTCAGTTGCTTCAGGTAACCCAACAGCATATGTAAAAATGCAAATAATCATAAAAATCATGTAAGAGGTCAAAATGGGAGCCTAAATGGGAAGCTCTGTCAAGAAAATAATTACTTTAACAAGAAGAAACCTATGCCATCTACCAAGACCAGCTGGAGTTTGGGAAGACACAAAAGAGGAACAGCGAAAGCAAACTCAAGAAAGCCTTCTGAGAAAGTAAAACAGAAATTGACACGAGCATGGAGAAAAAAGAACATAGTGGGATTAATCATTAATCCCCCTGCAGTGTACGTCTGTAGCAGCATGAATATGTGAGGTTTCAGGGTAAATAAGGAAACTGATTAGCTGGAGAACAACTCTGGTACACGAAAGAAAGTCGCAGAAACCTACTAACAGATATGCAGGAACTTCATCACCACTGGGAGTTGTGAACAACAAGCAAAGTTGGGTCCTGGTGCTTCTTAAAAGGGATGTATATGAGGCCAGATGATCACCAGGTGTGGCAGGAGGAAGCAGCCAGACTCAGTCCAACCAACAACTCAAACTGCGACATTCATAAGCAGCCAAACAGGATCACGACAATACTGTGAAGGGGGAAGAAGTTGATCCTAGAATCATATTTTTATCTTTCAGAATCTATCCTTTGATTCGATGTGTTGCAATGGACTGATTCTGGCGGAAAGCAACCAAAAATTCTTACAAAAGAACTGGAAGCCAAATAAGTACCATCTAGAGTGACTACATAACAATAAAGTCTCTCTGAGTTTCTCAGGTTAAAAGACAACAACTTCAATTTGTCTGAATGTAGTATCAAAGAGTCATCCAGGTCTTCAATGGATTGGTTTCACCTGGTTACATAGATAGGTAGATCAGTGTATCATATATATATAATCAATGTTAACTGTAAAAATAGATACATAAAAACGACAATACTTTATTCATCCTATATGAGGAAAATCCATATTGCCATGTTGCTTGGAATTGGAATATTTATAATGACTATGAAGAAAAAACAAAAGAAGAAAAAACAAAATAAGTAAACGTATGTATTAAATAAAATTGATAAATACAAGAAAAATATAGAATGGAATGGAAGCATATGGGAGGTGAAAAGAACTGGTCCAGCACAGTAGCCTGAAGAACTCCATAGCTTACTTTCTGTGGGAGGAGGATTCTTAATTTACAACAAACTATAATCTATCAGATAATCATGACTCAGACCAGACCGATGCAATAATAAGTTGGAGTTTCTGATGTAGAATGTTGTGATCAGCTGTGTCAAATGCAGCTCTGAGATCCGACAGGACAAGCACAGACACAAGTTCACTATCAGATACTAAAAATGATCATTGGTAACTTTCAGTAGTGCTGTTTCTGTGCCATGATGTGCTGTGAAACTCTTCAAACAGACTATTACGGTGCAAAACTGCGACAGATTTCTAAATGGTTAAAAATAATAAACAAATTACAATTAAACAAAAGCAGTTGATAAATTAAGAAAAATGCACTAATGTAAACATAAAAAATACAATTCATGACAGAAATAATGTTTAAAAGCAAATTTGACATTTTAATTTTGAAATTTGTTTTACTTATTCAAATTCAAATAGTGATAAAACATTTTCTCTTTTTTATTAAAAAAAAACAACTTAAAGTTATATCTGGAAATCCTCTGCAATGAGACAGGCAGAGTGGCCATCATAGACAATGGATGGATGGGTTTTTATCATCTGAGCTGCAAGGAAAAGCAATAATGTAAACGAATGAATACACAATTGGTAAGAATATGACAGCTTTAACTTAGTCATTTAACAAAAATGTTTCCAGAAGTTACGCAGGATGTGTTACAGACCAAGTTTAGTTATTTTAGAGCCGGACTTAAGAGATTGTTACTGATGTCTATGTAGGGTGCAAAGGTAAAACAGTTTAGTTTTGTATCAGTTGTGTCAGAGTGAAGAGTTGGTGTGTGTTTTTATCTTCACATTTCCCTTAGACATACTGTATAATATTATTTCCATTAACTTGTATAGACAGATGAGCGTCTAGGCTGATTTTGTACAGTGAATCATGTTAGATACAAAGAGATCTCTATCAAGTTCTGTTAACGAGGAGTATTGCATGCAAATAATCCATCCATTTTCATAACCGCTTATTCCCTAATGGGGTCGCAGGGCCTTGGAGCCTAATCCAATAGTCAATGGGCGAGAGGCGGGGTACACCCTGGATGGTCTACCAGTCCATAGCAGGGTACACAGAGACACACAAGGACAAACAACCATGCACACTCACACTCACTCCTAAGGGCGATTTGGAAAGTCCACTCATCTTAAAATGCATGTTTTTGGACTGTGGGAGGAAGCCGGAGAACCCGGAGAGAACCCACGCGGACACGGGGAGAATATGCAAACTCCACACAGAAAGGTCTTGTTTCCCCCAGGACTCAAACCCAGAACCTTCTTGCTGGGAGGCGGTAGTGCTAACAGCCACACCACCGTAACGCCCGCATGCAAATCATTGCTTCACAAAATATGCACAAAAGCAAAACCGTTCTGAATGCCAAGCAAATATCTTTGGGTATGAAGTGAATTTTTAACATCTGTTTTTTTTAGGTGCCGAAATGTCCCAGCAATTTGCCCTGTTGCTTCTGACAGGTATACTTCAGAAATACTTCCCTCTATCATTCTGTTTATATCTCACTTTCTCTTATATTTAAATGTTTTTCTCTTTCTTTCTGCCTTTCTCCTTCCTTGTCTTCCTCTCTTGCTTTTGTTTTCTGTCCCATATTTTCCTCCTTTCTCTCTTTCTGTCTTCTTTCTTTTTTCTGTCAATATCAGTTTCTTCCTCTTTCAGATATAAGATATTGTATACAATATAGTAATGTTCTCTCTCTGTTTCTCTTTTTATTAGGCCTTTCCTTGTGTATACCATTGGTTGACTTGGAATTCATTGGTAAGTTTTTATAGCCAGTCAGTCTTTTGGATGGATCTTGAAAAGAACAAAGAAATCCAAGAGCACTGTTGTACGGAATTCATTACCAAATGATTAACAACTAAGTTGAACTAAGAACTAAGAACTAACTAAGTTCTACTATTAGAACTGACAGTTGTCAGTGCACAAGAAACTTTAACCACCAAAACTTGTAAGATTTCCTCTGAAATACTCTCTATGGCAGCAGTATAACTCATTTGTCTGGCAGATGGCACAGATGCAGGCATACTTTTAATGACCGTGATTCTACAATGGTTTGTGCAATCGAAAAAAGCACAGTCATAAGTGCTCCACTGGTACCATTGCTGCATTCATTGCCACATTTTCCGTGGAGAATATACTATTTAATCTCCTGGTTTAAACTTCACTACTGTGACGCTGGACAGACCCAATAAACCCAAACATGTCGTGACTGGGAACATTGAATGATAATGGGAGTATTTAGTCTACATTTGTTTTGTAGAATTTTCAAAAAGCTTACGGCTTTACACAAGGGGGGCTCTGTTGGGGTTTGCTGAGTGAATTTGGTATACCGGAGTTGCTTTCACAAGCAATTCGGTCCCTGTATAACCAAAGATGGAACATTCTTGGCACAAAGTTTTATAAATTACATTTATTTGATATTCTTTGAATTGTGATTTATTTGAATCCTATATGTTTTCATTAATTATATACACAGAACTTAAACCTAATGATGACTAATTATTATGATTACATTTGTGTTTTATGTTAAAACATGAATTTATTTAACTAGAAAGTTTTTCATTTTGTCAAAACCATACACACACAGTTAGGTATTTCAATGACATTATGTTCTGTTTTCAGGTGCATACCCAGTGGCCTGTGAGACCCGTGGAACAGACTTGAAAGAGAATGACATAGTGGTTTTATGTCCACAAGACTGCACACAATTAAGGGTGTCTGTATTTGGTACTGGAGTTTATGCTGCCATCTCCTCAGTCTGTGGAGCTGCCCTGCACAGGTATGATATATCTGTCTTATGTGTGGTCATTGACGCTTTTCTGTGGAGAAAAAGTAAAAAGGTTTAAAATGCTTTTAGATGACGTATGCAGTTATCCATGGTGACTTCCGATACAGCTTGTAAGAATGAATTAGGCGTTTTGGATGTGAAATTTAGTAAATTCTCTTGTGCGGCTTAGACATGTAACATTCAAGTTACAATTCAAGTCGAATTGAAGATAAATTGAATTGAATGTGAGCAGTGTGTTTTGTACTGTGTCCTGAACACACTACAGAGGAATTTACTGAAAATAGGAGCTTTATTGACCACCTCTTTGTTCTGTAAAGGGCCTTTGCTGGGATTCATTTCAGAATATTCACCACAACTTTGAATTTTTTACTCCTTCATTCAATTATTTTTACTCTTCCTCTTAGAAATGTTCTGCTCATCTTTAACTTCAGTGTTTCTGTTCTCGATTTGTGAAACTTCAGGGTCCATATACAGTAGATGCACTAATCTAGGTATCGGCTGAAATTTAATGAGTATCAGAACCATTTGTAACCTCAAGTCAACTTTTATCATGACTCTTAGTACTGTTTTTTAGTGTTTAACTCAAAATTTGTTGCTTTGTCATTTTTTCTCTTCTGTCCCACAGGGGGCTTCTGGGGACTTCTGGGGGCCCTGTAAGAGTTCATAAGCAGAAGGGGCAAAATAACTATGTGAGTTCTTTTGCCAATGGCATCCACTCACAGACCCTGTCTAGCTGGAGTGCCTCCTTCAGCCTCTCCAGTAGGTGGAGTTATTTGGCGTTTATTTATTCATTTGTTTACCATACTACTTATCTTGGGTCGATGGTTGGCCAATCCCAACTGACATTTTAGTGATTAATAGATTGTTTTTATTATAATTGTTGTTTGGTTTATTAACTCATGAGAGAATGGCATACTTTTGGAATGGAACTGTAACCTAGGAAATAGGTCTCAATCTCAATCTTCCCGAGTTCTCATTTTGGAGGAACCTCGACGAACTTTTTCGACTTCGAATCAAATCAAAACAGCTGTTCCAGAGCTTCACTCCGCTAATTGATAAACTGAAGGTTCTTTTGTTGTTCGAACATACTTAGTTTTGAAATGTAATTTTCCTCTTAGATTATATTTTCCATCTCTATCAGTAAAAAATTGTTGTATGTGCGCAGGAAGTAATTTATTTCTTGCTTTATAAAGAATTTGAGCAGTTTTTAAATCTATCAGATCTACAAATTTAAGAACTCTTGAATCTAGGAATAATCTCTAAAGAATAGCCCAGACACAATTCGGAAGAAACCTGTTTCAGCCGCGATTTCATTCTTTTGGTCATTGCCCAAAGTTTGTTACCATGGGTGATGGTAGGAACATAAATCGACCGATAAATCAAGAGCTTCACTTTTGAGCTCAGCTCTCTTTTCATCACGACAGACCGGTACCGCCAACGCCACACCGATCCACATAGCGATCTCCTGATCCATTTTACCCCCATTCGCGAACAAGACCCTGAGATACTTGAATTCCTCCACTTGGGGAAGGACATCCCCGCCCCCTGACCTGGGGGAGGCCCTCTACCCTTTTCCAGTAACAGAGTCCAGGATTTGGAGGCACTGATGGTCATCCTGCAACATCTACGAAAAGCAGAGATGCAATCCTGAGTCCACCGAGATGTACACCTTCAATACCTTGGCTGTACCTAGACATTCTGTTAACTAAAGTTATGAACAGAATCGGAGACAAAGGGCAACCTTGGCTGAGTCCAACCCTCACCGGAAACGAGACGACTTATTACCGGCGATGTGGACCAAGCTCCTACACCAGTCGTACAGGGACCTAACAACCCTTAACAAAGGGCCTGGTATCCATGCTCCCGGAGCACCCTCCACAGGATACCCCGAGGGACACAGTTGAACAACCTCTCCAAGTCCACAAAACACATATGGACTGGTTGGGCGAACTTCCATGCTCGCTTGGACTGCTAATAGCTATCTGTTGCCTCTGGAGTCTCAAAGGCCAGAATGGCCCGATAAGAGTCCTTCAGCATGACGGCATCCCTCATCGCCGACGTCCACCAGCTGGTTCGAGGTGTTACCGCCACGACAATGGCTGAACGGAACATCCGATGTCCCCTCCCTCCCTCGGAACGTGATCGTTGTCTCCCGAAGTGTCCAAGATCCCCCAAGTGTCGTTTCCGCAGATCGGCTGAAACAGCAAAGTCTCTCACTGCGGCCTAGGGTGTCCTGGTGCCAAGATGGGGGGGGCAACAAGTATGCCCATTCCCACTTGGTGCCTCTCATCGAGGGCAACTCCAGAATAGCAGAGTGTCCAACCGCTCTCAAGATGACTGGTTCCAGAGCCAGAGCTGTGCCTAAAGGCGAGACCGACTATATCTAGCCGGAATCTCTCCACCTTGCACAGCAACTCAGGCTCCTAAGGAAAAACCACATTTGACTAATCAAACATTGTGAGGTTTTTTAAACAAATCTGTGGATTAGAGGTTACCTTGGACATTCATAGATGGTTAAGTTGTCAGTTTAATGTTAACTTCAAGCTGACCACTCTTAGACCTGAAATGTTATGTGTATGTATATAAGTATGAACATGTTGAAATAGTCTCAATTGTTTTAATGGTTCAGCATGATTTTAATATTCTGAAAACATAAACATTTATTTTGTGCATCCAGAAAACGTTAAAGCACCACTAGAGATGAATAGTGAGACCAGTACCACAGCCCTGCCTGCAGCTGCACCAAAAGGTAACTGAAAAATATAGATTAATGACATCAGGAAAGGAGACTGTTGCCTGAACAAAGTACGTAGTGTTTTCATTTTGTGCATAATGGAACAAAAATGTTGTGACGAAAAATGGTTCAATTTTTAGCACCTAGTTTTTTCTGTTAGTGTCGATTCTCACTCATTCACGCCATGGTAATCCTGATAACTTGAATTAGGGCAACTGGAACAGCTCTTGGATCTTTAAAAGATGTTGCTTGGGTTTTCAGTTCTGAGTCATTTGGTTTCTGGTTGGGAGAGATTTTTATTTGATAAGTTCTTCATGCAGTGGCTTTGTCTGTGCCATTATTTGGCCTTGTCTGAGACCTGCAGGTGTGCTGAAACACATTAGTTCCTAGCTGATCCTTGCTTTTCTTTATTTGTGAAAGCTGAGCCTTCTCAGTGAGACTTTTGACCTCCTCAGTGATTGTGCTGGGTGGATGTCCTAACAGTTTTTGGTGGATCAACTCCATCCTGTGAAAAAAATAGATAAGTAGAGAAACCGTCCTGTCATTACTTTTGTTATGAAGCTGATTATCAGCCATCAACAGAATCTGTTCTGCTCTGTAAACTCTGGGATGACTCTATTCCATTCATAGGAGGAGGACAAGTTGCATTGATTCAAGCTTTTTAGACTAGTTTTATTTTAACATTATTTATGACAGAAATGTTATTGTCGTTTGATCATTGTCGCTGATCATTGGTCAGAACTTCAACATATTGAATTCACTGTTAAAGTACTCAAATAGATGAAAATGTGCCTATTTCTTGTGTGTGCTCTGTTTTAGCAAAGAAATTGTTAAAGAAATCATCTGTGAAGAAAGCTCTCACAGGCGGAAACCAAGGTACGGCCTGACAAACAACTTGGTTCTTGTTCAGTTTCGCTTGTTTTTGAAAAGAATGAAATGTATTTATTCTTTTAATTTTATGATTTGTATTTATTCAATAAGATGTCTTTTACTGGAAATCGTCCAGACAATTGATCATAGAAAATGTTGAATCCAATATGAGAAGTTTGATTTAATAAACGATATACTGTATGATTAACCCATTAAAGATGTGGTTGCTTAAGGTATGTCCAAATGCGTTTAATAAAATTTCAGTGTTATGACCACAGAGTAGTCAAAATTGTAGACCATATCTGTGCGTTTAATTTGGCTATACTTACTATTCCCATATGATGATCTCCCACAGATAAAATTAAGTAGCCACAGAATGTCTTTGTGTTTTATCACACAGTTCACATAGTTGACTGGATTCCTCTGTATGTTTACTGCCCAAGGGACAGTGGTCCAATTCAGTGTGCATGTAAACTGAATCTAATCAGTGACTAAAAATTAAGCTACTTTTATTTTATGTAATATATCCTATGTATTTATATTTTTAATGTTATGTTTCGATTATGAACTTTGAAGAACGAATACTATTATAGGCTATATTAATTGGAGTTTAATTAAAAAACTAAAATGATGCCGTTTCAATGAAGGCTTCTGGCATTTTAAATTCAAGGGATTTTACTATTTTGACTTTCAAAATCTGGTGCAACATTGAATTTCATTAAACTTCAGCATAATGTCAAATGCACAAATTACAATGTGAGACTATCAAGATTGCTTAGTACACAGCTGAAGTATCTCATGCACACTCTCTGCACAATTCTTATTACAAATTAAAGCATTTTATTTTGGTGGTATATCCATCATATCTGCTGTGTTTCGTAATCCACTTTAACTAAGGGCCAATTAGCAGCATTAAGTAAAATAGTAATCATATTTATTTGTGATGTGGCCATGAAGAATTTGAATGTATGGAACTTTGTAAGCTCAGCTACAAAGCATTCCAAATGATTTTGGGAAAGGTTAAATCAAGTCACTTTTAATAACGTGTTTCTGTTTGGCAGACTGTCAGATTGACATTGCCATGGTGATGGACAGCAGTAGAAACATTGGGCAGCGCAGGTTCAGGCTTCAGAAGAACTTTGTGGCTAAACTCGCCGCTGTGCTGAGAGTGGGACCAACGGGACCTCATCTGGGCCTGATACAGGCCAGGTCAGTTGTGCGACACACAACATATAACATGTAACTTTTGTAACCATTCACCACTGCACTACATTTGGACTCCCACTTATTTTGCATCTTGGTTGCTGTCTTAGTCACTTATGTGTTGTGCCCCATAATTGCCATTTTGGATAATGTTACCACACATTTGGATTCTCTTATACATGATCTCATGATTTAATCTGTAATTTGTATTCTTTCCCTTTAGTGTCTTTGTAGTTTTCCCCTGTAAATACTGAAACATGTGGAGAGCTGTGCTGTGCTCTTTTTGACCAAAGCATTTCCATTCATAGTTTAAATCTCACGATTGTGTGTCTACAAAATGCCTATCTGTTTTGTTGCTGCTAGACATTTTAAGATCAATTCTAAGACCAATATTAACTTTAACATAAACTACAGAGCTGAAAAAAATGTAATAGAATTTGGTTTCATAAATCTGTGTGTAGTGACACTCCTAGAACAGAATTCCTGCTGACTAACTACACTCAACCTAAAGAGATGCTACCTGCCATCAAGGAGTTGACCTACTTGGGAGGAGATACCAACACAGGTAGCATACATGTCATTGACAGGGTTACTTGCTATCATGGACAAGATTTGGGAGGTTTAAAAGAAAATTATTAATATAACAATTAATGATTTAGTTAAGTTGCAAATTAGGAGGTTTTATAGGGAGAGTTCAACAATGATGCATAAAATTGTTCATAGTGATGTGAAATGCTATAAACTGTCCCGTAGAAAACTTGTTCCTGTAGAAACTAGAATGAGCTAGGCATTTTTATTTTGCGCACCCCATGTCTGAGAGTATTCAGTAACTTGCAGTTTGTAGTTTACATTTATACTTTCTTGTACATAGTGTTTAAACATTATAGGTCTATAAATTGCTATTCTTTTCAAGGGTAGTTGTCTGATTGCAATTCATGTAAGTTGTATTTGTTTTATATTGTATTATTTAGTAGTGGCCTTTAATGACAGTAGCTTGACAGGAAAGGGGGCAGAGATAGAGAGGGGGAGACCTGCAGGAAAGGGCCATGGGCTGGAATAGAACCCAGGCCGCCCGCTTGCGAGCGGAGGCTCTGCATATGGGCCGCCTTCTCTAACCATTAGGCTACGGCTGCGGCCCGAAGAGCACTTTTATTTTGAAGTCAAGAGTGGTCTTGTTTGAGCTCTGGCAGGAGAAGCAATAGAGCCCTTGTTAAGGATTTTTGCTGAAGTTAAGGCTAAATACATTAATGGAAAATCTTGAAGATTTAGAATAATTCCCTTTCTCTTGCAGCATGCAGCCAACGAGTTTTCACTATAATTCCCTCTAAGCACAAGAAGACTTAAGTGGTTTTTCTTTAACTGGTGGATTTGGAGATCCCAAAACAACTCGAAATAAACCACTTCAAGAAAAACACTTGAGTCTGCTAGTGCTTGGAGGGACTTATAATTTCCTTTATTAACAAACAAAGCCTCTTTAAAATGCATGTTGGCTAATGCCAATACAATGTTGAAATGGAACTATTAAACCAAAACCTAATCTTATGGCTCCTCAAGATAGGCAAAAGGACAGCTAAACAGATTTAAGGTGATTATTCAATTTATTGATGAGGTATAAAACTACGGTCTAACAAAAGAAATGTTCTCATATTTACCTTCAGGTAAAGCCATAACGCACACAGTAGAGACCTTCTTTACCCAGGGAAGGGGGGTGAGACGGGGCCATCCTCGGGTGATAATGGTTTTGATTGATGGCTGGCCATCGGATGATGTGGAAAGGGCAGCCATGCTGGCCAGAGAGTCTGGCATCAACGTCTTCGTGGTGTCCGTGGCCAAACCAGCAGCTGAGGAGCTTAGCATGGTGCAAGACAAAGACTTCATGAGGAAGGTTTGAACTTTATTTGTGTTTATCTAAATACAAAAACATAATCAAGTACGGATGTTTTTGTTTTATTTCCATTTACATTTCTGTATTGAGCAGACACTTCATAACAATGCAGGAGAATTGTGAACAATGGTTATTGTTATTTTTAGTAGTAAAATGTTTACTAAATTTGCCCTCACAAAGGAGATGATCCAAGAATTTGAATAGTGTTTTACAGATGTCACCAAAAGCACCACAGCAGCCTTAAGAAGTTGGACTTATTCAGAATAGAGACACAGACCAGAGGGGCATCAGCTGAAGAACTCAAAGAAAAGAGGAATATTTAAATGAAAGTTTTCGAGATGGTAACACTATGTCTTTCCTTGTTATTGCAGATTGTGTGTAAAGATAATGGATTCTTCAGTTATTCAATTCCCAGCTGGTTCAGCGCCTCCAAACATGTCAGAAATCTCTCACAGAGACTCTGCTCATTGGATGGTTTGCTCTGCAGTAAGAACAATCTTTATCATGCTGAATCCAACATATAAATGAGAGCAATAGCCCACGCATGGCAAAGAAAATGAAACTATGTAATGAGACATTTTTTAAATGAAAAATATGATTCGTGACTCAGCAAAAATATCTAAATCAGAACATGTTGTAGTTTCATTTCCCCTTTGTTCATGTGTTGGGTTATTGCACAGTTTTTGTCTTTAATTAATCAGCTTCTCCATAAATGTGCAGGTCTGCTGCATGTAAAAGTTACACACTTTATTTTTAGGTAAAACTTGTTACAACTCTGTAAACATTGGCTTCCTCATTGACGGTTCGTCTAGTGTCGGCGAGGCAAACTTCCAACATGTTTTGGACTTCCTAGTCGAAATAGCCCAGAGCTTCGACATCTCGGATGTGGGATCTCACGTCGGTCAGCTTCGCAACGTTCCTTCACTTATGTGTGACCTCTGGCTGGCAGACTGACTGACTGACTGTGTTCATGATGCAGGTGCAGTGCAGTTCACCTATGATCAGAGGCTGGAGTTCGGTCTGCTGGACCACCCCAGCAAAGAGGACACCATCAATGCTCTGAGGAGGATCTCATACATGAGTGGGGGAACCTCGACCGGATCAGCCATTACCTATGCCACTCAGCACCTATTCAGGTAATGCAAAATGTTTTCAACATGATCTAAAGTGGAAGATTAATACAAACAGCTTAAAAAACAAAGCCAAACGGAAGTTCAGTCTCCCACCATGGACATGGAGGCAGACATTGAGTACCTCCACCATGCAGACCAGACATACTGTTGTATGATAGTAAGCTCACACCCTGACAGTATTCTGACATTCATGCATATTGCATTTCTCACCACCTTTTCCCAACTTGGGATATTATTTAGAAAAAGTTTGTGCGTGCAGTAATCATCCATCCATCAATTTGCGTCCGCTTATCAAAGGATGGGTCATGGAGGCAAAAGGTTCATGACAGGAACCAAAACATCCCTCTTCCCATTAGTAATCTATAATAACTAATCAAATAAACAATGTAGATGGAAAAACTGTTACATAACCCAGGTGTAAAAACATCTACATTCTGTAGCCTTTTTGCAGCCTTCTGTGGCAGGACAGGGATGCAACGTACCACCTAATGACACAATGTCTTATCAATTACTCAGAAATGCCTTCAGAAATTACTTCTTAAAAGGGACACACACACAAATGTCAAGCCTTTTTTAATGGTCTTAATGCTAGAAGATCATTTATTTCTAAAGTAAACAATGTATACTGATCAGCTATAATGTTCTAACAAACAATCCTTATGCTGTATAAACTGTTTAGACACGTTTGATTTTCCGTCATTGTGTGTTTTATATTGGAAAACATACAGGAAAAGAATAAAATTTAACTCAATTCAATTCAATTTTATTTATATAGCGCCACATCACAACAACAGTTGTCTCACAGCGCTTTCCAAACAGAGCAGGTCAGACCCTACTCTGAAGTTAATTACAGAAACCCAACAATTCCCACCATGAGCAAGCACTAGGCGACACAGGCAAGGAAAAACTTCCTTTTAACAGGCAGAAACCTCGAGCAGAACCATGGCTCAGGGTGGGCGGCCATCTGCCTCGGCCATCTGGCCATATACACACAATATGGTATGCCTCCCCACCATCCTTTTCCAACGCAAGTTACCTTAGCAAAGGATCTGTTGGGCTCTGTGAGTTGTGGGGAGGGTTGGGGTTATGTAATGAGCTTGCTTCCAAAGAGATGCAATCAGACCTGGTATCTAGAGAATTAGGAGGTCAGCAGAACACCCGTGGTCCTTTGACTTGCTGTTTAGCCCTTCTCAAAAAATTTTTAGGCTTAGTGCCACTGATTATGGTGGTGGTGTTCAATATTGTTTGGCTTTGGGGGATGATTGGTATCAGAATTGTTTGCTGGGTGTCAAAGTACAATCAATGTGAATCCCAGGATGCAGAGCGTTGCACCGGATCAAGATGAGAAGAGATTTCCACTTTGCCTACCAGTGTGTGTAAAGCAACAGTATTAATAAAGTCCAAGTGGACATGATGAAAGGTTGATCTGTTGTTGTGCTTTTCTGCAGCACACAAACTAGACAGAGTCACAAATTTCTCATCGTGGTGACGGATGGCCAGTCGTACGACGACGTAAGCTACGCAGCGCTTACTGCACAGAGACAAGGTTAGCGTGAATACAATTGTCCAAACTTTTTTTTTTTTTTAAAGCTAATGCACATGTTCTCACCAGTATAGATTCATAATAAATTGTTAAAAATGGTGACAAATCAGTGGCAGAATGTGTCAACAGCCTCTCCTGTCCCCTTGTCATCAGGTATTACCATTTTCTCGGTCGGTGTCGCTTGGGCACCACTTGGTGACCTCAGAACAATGGCGTCAGAGCCAAAGGACAGCCACACCTTCTTCACCAGAGGGTTTACCGGCCTCAAAGATTTTGTCCCACTGGTGGTCCGAGGCATCTGTCAAGACTTCACCGTGAACAACTGATAGCACAGATACAAGGACCTGGAATTTAAACCGAGTACATCGGAAGCATACCCACTTTGTTCAATTGACATGGCTTATTTGCATCATACACAGCACTACAGTGGGAATATCTGAGCAACAGCAGTTTCCTGAAGTTGAATGTATGTCACTCTTCTTTCTTTCTGTTTTCTTAAAGAAATAAATAAATCCAAATGATTAAGTGTGAGACTAGTGACTGCGGAGGTCAGAAGCATGATTGTTACGTACAAGCCAGCATGAAAAGGCTCTTTATATAAGATCCATTATTAGTATTTTTGCATTTCGACTGGGGAATTGCCCCACTCAACAGTTAACACTTTAATACTTAAACATTGGCTGAGTGGGAACGACTGCAGACTGCCAGACGATGATTGGCAACAACAAACATCCGATTTCAGTATTTTTGCGTGGGCTTCTCCTACTCAGGAGGCCACTGTCTATGAAGACTCTGATTCAGGGGGCCAATAACTATGAAAATCTGCACCACACCTTCCTATATAGCTTTATATGCATTTTCCATCTCCCAGAAAACACCCAAACTGTAATCTCCAGGGGGCCATAGACTAGTCTCTGTCACCCATGTAGTTTGTACATTTACTATTTAGGAAAATTGTACCTTTCAGGGACTTTAAACGTACACATATGTGTCTTGGGTTCCAATTATCAACCATATTGGGTACATAAGTTGGGAAATCACTTTAGGATATATGAATGTACTCCTTTTATGTGCCCCCATTTTTCACAGCGTAACCACCCTTAGGGGATTCCAAACATTTCATGCAAACTTCATTAACAGTTCACCGACCAAATCATTGAAAGAGATGTGTGTTTGTGTGCGTCATTGTGTGTGTGTCTGAAATGTTCGCTAAATCTGTTCAGATCAAGCTCACTACAATGACGCATTACAAACACATTACAAGTAGAGCAGGACTTCTGACCACAGGTCATGTGAGGTCCATGGTGAGTAGACGAGTGAGTTGATTAACTGGAAAATGAAATGGGCATATTAGGTCAAGTTCTCAATTGATTCAGATCATATCTTGAAGGCAGGAGCTCTGTTGTGTCCAATGGTGAGAATAAATCTGAGCTTATTCCACTGATATGTTGAGTCCCTCAAGGGTCACATCATACGTAACAGCAATGTACAGTCATGGCCAAAAGTATTGAGAATGACACAAATATTATATTTACACATGATCTGCTGCCCTCTGGTTTTCATGTGTGTATGTCAGATGTTGTCATCACATACAGAAATACAATCATACTACAATACTCCCTTGGCCTAGAAGCAACCCCACACATGAATGGTTTCAGGATGCTTTACAGTTGGCATGGTGGTAGCGCTCACCTCGTCTTCTCCGAACAAGCCGTTTTCCAGATGTCCCAAACAACTGCAAAGGGGATTCATCAGAGAAAATGACTTTACCCTAGTCCTCAGCAGTCCGCCCCCTGTACCTTTTTCAGAATATCGGTCTGTCCCTGATGTTTTTCCTGGAGAGAAGTGGCTTCTTTGCTGCCCTCCTTGAGACCAGGCCTTGCTCCAAGAGTCTCTGCCTCACAGTGCGTGCAGATGCACTCACACCTGCCTGCTGCCATTCCTGAGTTAGCTCTGCACTGCTGGTAGCCCAATCCCGCAGATCAAACACTTTTAAGAGACGGTCCTGGCTCTTGCTGGTCTTTCTTGGGCGCCCTGGAGCCTAATTGCGAACAATGACGTTGAAATGTGTTTTGGGGGATAAAGTAAATTTTCTGGGCAAATATTGACTTTACAATTAATTGCTGTTATGCTGAACACTCTTTTTAACATTCTGGAGTATATGCAAATTGCCGTAAAAAAACTGAAGCAGCAAACTTTGTAAATATTAACATTTGCATAATTCTCAAAACTTTTGGCCATGACTGTAGATGATACTCGGATCTACTTGTTTTTTTGAGTTAGTGAACAGTTAGATGACATTAAAATAAGACAGCTTTTACAAGCTAAAACAAATCAAAACTAGAAACTCTCCTTTTATGGTCCTGAGGTCCTGTACCTTTCTTTAGTTGAAATTTACTGCACTGTTTTACCTTTTTTTTCTCTTTCTTGTTTTTATTTTCTAAATGAATTTGCTTTATCTTAATGTCTTTGTAAAGCACTTTCAGTTACCCTTGTGCATTAAATGTGCTATACAAATAAACTTGCCTTGCCCTACAATCAAGAGCTTTACTTGTTAACAGAAATAATTACAGGCTCATTTCATTTCTTAATTTACTTTTATTTAAATAAAAAGTCATAGCTAGGAATTTTTTAAAGTCCCCTTATGATGATAAATGCAAATGGATCCAATGCTACCTCGTCCGGAAGTACCCCCACCCTTTTTGGAGGTGCTGGAGAGTGCCCTTCTCTTTAAAGGAATGATCCCCTATCAATACACATCTGACTCTTTGTCTGCCTGGATACAATAAGTGATCTCTTATTATCTTGTATCAGTGATGGATAGTAAGCAGTTCCAACATTACAAATTATTCTGTATCAATGATTGCATATTGCAAGCCATATTAATGACAATCAATGAAAATGCAAATCAGTAAATATTTGTCAGCAACCGATATGTTTTCGGTGTTTGTACATTTGTAAATGCAGCTCTAACTTTTCAGTGCAGGTTGTAATATCACAGGTTGGAAATGCCTTTCTGCGGATAACATTTACCAGAATGTTTTGATTATTCTTAATTTCAATATGGATATTCTTTACATATTTCCTGGCAATAAAGAGATTGCCGGCTGGATTTAAAATTTTAGTGATTACATCACCAAACCAATATTTCTATGATATAACTTTTTCCTCCATTTGAAGTGGGTTGAATGTATGGGGACTTAGTTCCAGGGACAAGAAATCTCTGTCAAGGCAACTTACCATGAACATTCTGACTTCATATGCGGCACTAGATTCACACAGAAACTTTCACTAGCAGTGTTCTTAAAAACACTCAGGGAGCAGGGTGACATAAAACACTTCAACCTCTTCCTTGTGGTGGATGATGTCATGTCACCTGTCATGTTTTTTGCAGGCTTCTTTTATGCATTTCAAAGGTCCACAAATCTGATCCAGTTCTTAAAAAATGAGCTGGTTTAATATAATTTTTTAAGCTCCTCTGTATAAAACTACCTTTGACAGGCTTTCTGCCCAAATGTTTGATAGACTGTAGCCATGAAACTCTTCACATTTTTTGGTCAAACACTGTACCTTGGGAGTTTCTGAAAAGATCTCCCCGTTTACACATCATATGATGATTGAAGTAGGACCGTACAGGTTCTGAAACGACTGAAAGGCATTTTTTTGGGTCTCTTCCATCGGGTTCGAATACTTGAGTGGTAACTAGTTTATCTTGCAAGAAATCAAGGATATTAGGGTACGGGTTAAAGGTTAAGGGATATAAGGGTGTTGTTATCTTCAAATCAATATTTTTTACTAAAACATTTGCATCACAGAGGCTTTCCCTGGCTGTGGCAATATGCTCAATACTATACTAATAGTTTTATAGCTTTTTAAAGTTCTTTTTTCACATTTTTTAGGGATCTGACTCTTTAAAAACAGATTAGGAATATCAGATTGGATCAGTTCTAAAGCTCTGGTGTCAAAAACTTTCTTGGAAAATGTATTCTTGCAGGTTTCTGAAGAGTATAGGTATCTTGTTCTAAAAAAATAAAAAAATAAAAAAAAATTCCAAATGCAGCCTTCTTACCCATTTCGCCCTTCACAGCCCTCCCCAAACTGTCTGCTTCTTAATTTAAGTGGACAGAGTGATGAAAAGTTGGCATAGGAAACAGAAACAGGCTAAAATAAACATGAATTGATTCTTGGTTGAGACAGACTATCTAATTTATCACAGCAGCTATCAACAGATGAGTATATGAGCATCCATATGGCTGATTGTCCAGCAGTGGAGGCCACAAATCCTCTGCCCGCTGCATAAGGGATGGTAACTTCCTGTAAGCTTCCATCCACTGCTGTGAGAGAGGAACTGGAGGCTTTAAACCAATGTGTGAGCTATTGAAATGTGCTCAGTGTCAGAGTTGAGTGTTTACTGTGGAAGAGAGTGGAGCAGCACAATGTACAGGTACACCAATTTAATAGTTATTATAGACATTATATATACATTTCAACAGCTGTATTCTGCTAAGTGGTACTGTCTTTAAAATCGCCTGTTCAAAGTTTATAAATCAAAAGAAGACAACAACAAAAAAAAAAGCAAATTGATCAGAATTTCATTTTCCTTTTTGTTGGAAGACTAGAAAAAATACTTTTTGTTTTAATCATGCATTACACAAACAGAAGCGTCGTAGTAACAAACGTGATCTTAGTGTTGCTGAAAATGACACGACAGGAAACCGCAGATCGGAAAAAACAGCAGAAAAAATTCAGCTCGTAAGTCACACCCCGTCCCCAGTCTGTTCTCCTGGAGATCTGACATGTTTTCCTGAGGAGACCAGAAAATAACAGCACTCCGACTACAGCGAAGAGGAGCCTAAAGCCGTGAGGAGAGACTCGCTCTGAGCCTCAGGCTGACCGGTCTCACACACCGGCTTCCAAAGCCAATTATCTGACCATTTATCAGGTATGAAATTACTCCATTTTTTCTGTATCACAAATACTCCACGTTATAAAAAGTTACGTTTTAATCAGATGTCAGTTTTCGCAAAAATAAAGTTAGATGCAGAAATTAATATTGAGATATTAGCTTGCAGCGAGTAAAGAAAGCGTCAGTTTCTTTGTTCTGAAAAAATCCCGTTTACATTTTAGCATTTGACAGGAAAAAAAAAAAATTCACAATGGAGCACTGGGATGCAGGTTTGTCATACCAATGTGTACATTAGTAAACGATTCCTATTGAAAAGCGTCAATGGGAATTGACGATCTCACGTCACAGACCTGGTTTCTGCGTTAAGAATTTTAGAAGCCGTATACTAATCCGGTGCTCATGGTTTCTCCACTTTACTCGAAATCTTCAAAAACGTCGGTTTCAATGGGTCAGTGTGAGGAGCGGACGGGATCTGGGATGGCAAACTTGACAGGCCAGAGGGCCCAAAGTCCTCTTAAGCCTCAGAGAGGAGGCGTTTGTAAAAAAGGTTTATAAAAACTAGAATTTCTTTCACACCAACAAAAATAACTACAGCGATTCTAAATAAGGAACCCCTCTGCATTATTGTATGACCGGGCTTTAAACGACGGGACTCTGGTTGACTCGTGAAGAGCTGAGGTGCAGAATATTGACCGGTTCTCCGCTGGTGTTGGGACAAACATCGGACCAACCCAAACCATCAGAGATTAAAAGAATATCTGACATTGAAATCGTTGTGGTTACCCACTCAACAGCTGCAGTTTGCCCTGTTTTTTTTTTATTTCAGAACCTCTTTATAAACATGTACAAGTCTGTAAAAGTGTCTTTTGGTTTTTTTGTCCTAAAACTTTAGTAAAGATTTAAGTTATTTAAAAAAAAAAAGCTGAAAAACCACAGTGAGTTCAAACATCAGATGTTCGGCTGAATTCAAACAATGTTTCTCTGGGTTCAAAGGAAAAATCCCCCTCAGATGTTTATCCTCAGTCCACTTTCTGCTTTCCCTAATTTGAATATACTTACAGGTGAACTAACATTTCTCTGGTTTATGTCTAGTGACGTCTTTAAAAATGTTACCTGTGATTTTACTGATGTGAGGAGGTGGAACTAAACAAATCAATGAAAAAAAAAAAAAGGTATTTATCCTTCGTTTTGTGAATCTTATCGGAGAACAGAACTGCTTACTTAGATGCCGTGAAAGCGTTCCTTTGTACAATATCCGCCTCATGCAGATTCAGGATTTACGTTTAACACAAACATAACGACATTAAATCAAAATCTGGGGCGGACATTGCTTGTAACCTGCTCTATTCGGTCGACTTAACTTCAGATATTTCCTCTCTGTGTTTCACGTTAATTTCACTGTGGCAAAAGAAAACGCGTCAAACTCGCGTGGCGAGCGCTGAACAAGTCATTTGAAGCCGGAGGTGTTTATAGAGTAATTCTGCAGAACCTACTCACCAATCATTTAGCTCTGCCGAATGAAACCAAAAAGCTCCTTGATTAGGGTCCCACGGGCGGTAGCCTCCCTGACTTGCATTTCTACCGGGCAGAACAGTTACAGAACACCTAAAAACAACAATAACAACAACAAAAAAAAAAACAACGCGGCAGTTTCATGATTGACATGCTCACAGAATCTTCATGTGACCTAGCTGTTGTGCTCTCATGCTTTATGTGCTCCAGAAAAAAGCCCCAAAACTACTGCAATAAACACCGGGTGTAATTCACATACCTGAGAAAAGAAAAAAAGCACAACTGCGGTAAATCAAGCGACCTGTTCGACGCGCTAGCAGCTGCTTTGTAGAGAGCAAAAGCCACCAGCCGTGGCCGTGAGTTACACGTGTGCGGTTACCGTCTCGGAGCTGTTTTTTTGAGGGTATGTGAAAATAGAAAAAAATCTCAATGACTAACTGGAGCTTTTCCAAAGCCTGCAAGTCTTCACAGTGCGCTTATGTACACCATGTACACTTAAAATCTACACTTCACTGGCCATGTGATAAGCAGATGGCGTATAAAACTGTAAAATTTCTTTCAATGTATTATTTATTTGGTGAAATAAAAACCATTTGTCATTGATCTTTTTTTCCCTCGGTAATACAGACACCACATACCAGAGCACTGTTTCACTTAATGAACTAATTACTGACATTTCATTTAGCCACAGAGATGGGTAAAGTACCAAAAATGGTACCGTTTGGTAAAGAATTACAGGTACCTGCATCTGTATCAGACTGGATGAAATGTTAAATTTACCCTGCCCTTAATAACAAAAAAAAATGGTTGAATGTAACAGGATATATCAATTTTGTATTGGCATTTTTTTTTAGAGCTGTGAACGCCATTCGATATATTGTGCACTACCGTGTTTTGTGTGTGCACTCGTATCAAAATGCATCCACTGTACGGAGTCAAAAATATGGGCAAAAAACATGTAAACCACCCGACAATCGGTGGCTGCAGCACACGTTGATGGCTTACAGAAAAAAATCAAAGCGCGCGTGGAGCGAATGCATGAAAAGCTTCAACCTGTGTGGACGTTGTATCACTGCCATCAAGAGGTGAAGGGAGATCACCAAACCGCTGAGCGCAATGCTAGTTTGAGGGAGATTTTTCCTTTACGTTGCTCCGTTTCTCTCGTCTGGATGAGGAGACAACAGTTACTGTCGATAAGATGAGGGGAGGGGGAGGAGGAGAACGGTGTGAACAGAGCTAATTTCGCCCTCTGCAAACGGGATCGGATGACATCACAGTACAATGTGAGCTACTTGTTGTGTGTCTGCAGGTTCAAAACAATGCTTCCGCATTGTTTCTGCAGTCGAAAAGTGTTTCAGTCTCTTCGCTCGGATGCAGGGAGACCCCCCACCTCTGAGGGAGTACTCGCATGCACGGTTTGCAGTCTTCTTACGGAGATCCTGCCACTTCCAGTCTTCCATATAATATATATTTCTGTGTTCAGGAACCTGAACAGACCTGGATCCTAGCCGTGTGTCCAGATTAGCCCGATTTGCTCTGTCTCTCGGCCTGCAGTCGTCTGCTTCTTCTTCTCTCTCTCCTCATCTACACGTAGACTCTGGCGAGGGCGTCCGCTCCGGCAGAGGCGATGTAGGCCTTAGAGGGGTGAAAGGTGACGTCGTAGATGGCTTCCTCGCTCTTCTTGCGGTGAGCCGTGATCTCCTGTATGCAAGTTTTACTGTCCAAGTTCCACAGACGCAGGGAGCAGTCGTGACCTGAGAAAGGAGCATGAGAGGACAATTAGGGTTCAGGCAGCACTGTCGTCTTATTTCGCAAAGTTAGACACAGCAAGAGGTCCAAATCAACTGTTGCTTAAGTGAGACTTTACAACTTACTGCCAGAAATTAGGTAGATGCCATTAGGGTCCACAGACAGACTAGTCACCGCATCTAGATGAGCCACCATGGCATGGATCAATTTACCTGCAGGGGGTATCACACAGACATGTTCACACTTCCAAATTAGAAGGATTATTTTTCTTCCCCAAAGTCACAGTAATAAAAGCAATAATAATAATAACGATCACTATAATTAAGTAAACTGAACAAATTCATTCAAATGAATGCTTCATCTTGTACAGGACAGATATCAGTGATACCACAGTTATAATCCACCAGTCAAAAAAAAAGAAAGAAAACAAGGAAATCTTAAAAGCCTGAATAAGGAGAACAGGACGACCTGTTTCTCATTGCATCTGAAAGGCTTCTTTAGTTCTTAACTACATGGTTATGTATCAGCTTATTGCAAAGAGGGCCATTCACAGATGGTTTCTCATGTTTTATCTCCTTTCCCAAACCATCTGCCTTCTCTGGTCAGAATGTGGACATTACCGTCCTCAAAGTCTCCTTCAGACCTATCGAGTCTGGACCAGAGCATCTTGTTTTCCATGGTGTGCCAAGTTCGGATAGAACTGCTGCTTGGATTCTGCTTATATTATATATCTGCTTATAATATACCCACTATCCAGTTTAAACTGAAGACACATTTCAAATAAGATGTCAAACATCTTCCACGTCCAAGAAGTCCAGTTAGTTTTGTTCTTGCTATCATGGATGATTGAGAATCTACTTTTTCTGCACCTAACAATTCTAGTCTTGATACACAGAACAATAGCAAAGTTAGTCTGCCAAATGAGGACAGTCTCATTTAGGGCCTGAGTCTCGGGAGGTAAGCGTGGTACTAACCTGACTTGTTATCGAAGAATTTGATATGCCGATCTTCATGAGCGCTGATCGTAACCGGCAGCGTGGGATGACTCACCACTTTATTAATATGGTTCAGGGTCAGGAGGGCTGAGTAAGAGAGAGAAGATGACAACAGCTGGTCTATTATTTCCATGCCTCCAAAACTCTATTGTAAAAACTTTGTAAGTAAGGGCTGTCTGGGTTCTTACAGCTGTCTCCTTGTCCCTTCAGAACCAGGACCACTTGGGATGTCTCCAGGTCATAAACCGCAATGTCGCCGTTATTGAAGGACACCACAATGTGGGCAGGGTCACAACCGTTGAAGTCCACGGATGTGGGGATCCCGTGTTCTGCACACAGACATGAAACGAGTTGAAACTAGTGTCCTGTCACCTTTTTCCACCACAGAATTTCCGAAGCCCATTGAAGCCGATACCGTCCTGAGCTGGAACGAATAAAACTTTGTGACCACATGGTGTTCAAAACAGTGTTTGATATATAATTTCTACATGAGGCTATGCCACCAGCTTGCTTTTATAAACCCCGCCTGAATCCTGTTCCTGCTGGTGTTCTGAAGAAAATGTATCTTTGTATTTACAAAGTGTCTGATCATCTCTGATAAGATAATGCAGACTGGAGATATTAAGAAAATCCATACAATGTTCAAACCAATACAGTGTAGCATCGTTTGAAATTTCTCTCTAAGGTTGGCTAATTCTGATGTTGCTCTCTATCCTCTCACCGTTGTCGGAGTTGAATGTGCTGATGCAGGGCTCTTTCTCCATGGGGTTCCATAATTTCACCGTTCCATCAGCGGAGCAGGACAAGAGGCGGTTCTTGATGCCACTGTAAGCTAATCCCCACACAGCGTCGGTGTGCCCCCCCCACGAACCTGCCAGGACGCTGGAATCTGACGGAAGGAGGACAGGTTTGTTAACTCATTTTCATGTTTGCCTTAAAGTCCTGAAAATTTCCCATGATGACAAAGAAGAGCTACATCTAGAAATACTGAAAACAAAAACATTATGGACTTTTAAGATGTTTTAGGAATGCTATTTGTGTCAAGTTTCAAAATGTGTCAAAAAGGAAAATACGTTTATCCGATTAGGACATATTTACAAAGTGATGACACAACTGGCAAAACCTTTGAATCTTCTGTGTCATCAAATAAAGCCTAAAAACTGATTACTTAAAAATGTTTTGGACTATGACAACATATTAGGGTATCAAGATATTTAATGAAAGTGAGAATATTTCTGATTATAATGAGTCAGTGTGTGGGAAAAGTGAGGTGTACCATAGGTGTCGTAGGGGTCCACGTTAGAGCTGGGGATGTTCCACCACTGGATAGTAGAGTCAATGCCACCACTGAAACACTGTTCGCCACTGGAGGTCATTGCCAGCGACAACACTGGACCGCTGGAGACAGAAGATGTAGCAACATTAGGACTTGTGTTGGAGCTCTGGGAGAAACCACAAGCCACTGACCAGCCTTTCAAACACTGAAGGGATATTAATGTATACATGGAATACTATACTGCAGCTAACCTCTCATTTTTCCACTTATTGATTGTAGAGATATTTATTTTTTCAAATACTAATGTCAAAAAACGTACTTCAGGTATCTTAGCTGTATGTTAGACATTTCAATTCGATCACTGATTTGTGGATTGTTCTTTTCTTCCTGGTACTTCCAGCATATATTAGTGTCTGAAGTGATCCATTGGAATAAAACTCAAAAATACAACCCCAGTATTTTAAGTTGCCCTTTGTCTTAATGTCCCATATTTAATGAGCTGTTCAAAATCCTCTGCTTCCTTTGTCAAGCCCCACCCATTCACATCTGCATGGAAAGGTAGATGAAGAAGTTTCTGGTGAAAATGTTCTCCCATTAGTTGTACTGAGAAGCATGCAGCCGACTCAGAGGATATGAGTCCACTGTGTAAACGAAATCTGAGGGGAATGTTCCAGCCAGAATTAGCTAAAAATTCTGCAAAATGCGAGCACAAACAAAGTCTCACATTTGGAGCCTGTCCTCTCTTCACTCTGGCTGCAACATCGAACCACTTTAACTGTTGTTGGTGTGTTAGTATTACATTATTGGCATGTTTCTCATGAGTTTAACATATCCGGAATGTTTTAAAGGCTGTACACGTCCATTAGAATTATTCAGGCCTGGTCTGTAAGAGATCAATCAACTGCTTCCCTCTGGGATCGATGACTAGCCACCCTCCCTGGTCCAGACCAGTTTTATCCCAGAGACTCGATCATATTTTCACTAGGGCTATTCAATCTCACCCTTGGCTCCCTGCATTCTGGAACACCAACATCAACAGTGATGCACAACAGGTGGAGGTAGTGCACCTAAAGTTTGCTTTTCAGCCATGAAGAAGATGCAAAGCCTAGTTGATATCAGTGTTCAAGAAAGGCCAGAACTATGTCTGCAGATGCAAATGTTGGGAGTGGACTAAAACACATTTACACAAAAGAAAATTAAACTAATATTTTCTTGAATTTTACTTCAGTCAAAATTACATCTGTGAGTTAGGATTGAGGCTCTATTGACCAACAGGGTTGGTATTAAGCATGATCCCAACCATCCTGCCTTTGACCAGAATTTGCTTATATTTGCTTATAAAAAAGCATTTAATCGAGATTAATTCAAAACATTTTTCAATTGTGTACCACCACTAATTCGAACATGAAACTTTTTTACAATGCCCGAATAACCCAGTGATCTAAACCAAGTGAGAATGTCAAGACTACCGACACCTACAGTGGCAGTACTTCAGAGCCTAATTTCCTTTCATAAGACTTTAGCAGAAAGCCTCTTTTATGAGATTGTCGAATATGTTTGGCAGTCATAAATCAAAGCACGCTTACATTGCTGCATTTTGTTAGTGCACTGACCCTGTTAAGCTATTCAACACTCTTGAATGGACAATTTAATTTTTTAAAGATTTAAAGTGTGACATGTAATGTGTTGTGAGAGTTTAGATACATACACGTGACCCCGGAATGTGTAGATGGGCTCCACGTCAAAAGAGGCACTTCTGAAAAACAGAGTAAAATTAAATCATTATCATTAAAGGCAAAAAATGACACTATTTGTGAAAGCTAAGATGCAACCTGGAGTACTGTGGTAAATAAAATCCTAAAGAAATGCTTCTTGTTTATTAAAATGGATGATAATACCGAAGGACTTGCTAAGATGGAAAGGATTTGAACTACCAATAATTGTCATGATAAAGGGATTTTAAGTACAAAACCATCAAAGGCTGTGGTGGAACTGGCTTTGATAAGGACTGCACAAGAAACAGAAAACAAAGGCATGAAAGTGGATGAAGGCCTGAGCTAATGTCAAAGGAGAATCCTTTTTTCCGTAAAGGCGGTGATGTGATCCCTGTAAAGCTGAGTAACATGTTGACACTAAAAGCACAAACACTTAGCCAGCAGTTTTTGTGAGAGGAGTCAGGAGTCAGGCTGACGGTGGCCTACTTTTTGGCAGAGACGGTCTTGGTTAGGTTCCACAGTTTGAGGGTGTGGTCCTCAGACACGGTGACCAGACAGGGCTCAACGGGGTGAAATGCTAAAGCTCGCACTCCGTCAAAGTGGCTCCGCAGCGTGTACTTGGGGTTCCAAGTCTTCCTGAATGAAGACTCCTTACTAGATGACATCTGGGGGTGGGTATAATAAAGTAAATGTAAACTGATTCGTTAACGTTGGATAGTGAATGACAGCTGAATGAACTTTTCTCACATTATAGCCAAAGTCCGCTTCATCGTTGGTGACAGTAAGGTCAGCAAGGTCACCCAAGCCCAGCACACTTTCCAATACATCGTCCGAACCTCCTAATAAGAAGGGCTTCCCCCCTGCAGTAGGAAATGGTAGAGGCTCCGCTGCAGAAAGAGACACTTCAATTAATACCTTTTGCAGTCAGAGAAAATAAAGATGCAGTGATTAATACATTTCTTATTTCCTAATATATTTTCATTGAGAATATGAATGAAAATCCACAATGAGAATAAAAAATCCTGTAGTCCCTTTCGATCTAATGTTACTCGGTATAACAAGGAGGCTCCAAAACTGACAAATAGGGTTGTCATTTTTCTTCTCCCTGCTAAGTGCATCTGACAAACTTGGTCCAAATAAAGACAGAACAAAACAAAAAAAAAACAAAGGAGATTTGTGCGTTCACATCAGAAAAGTTCTGACATTCAGAAACTAGAAGGCTGGTTCAATACACCCTGCTGCAGGACACTGTGTTTTCTGACCATTACAGGCTCTAAACAGGTCAGGCTGTAGCTCAGGGAAAAGAGCGGTTATCTGCCAATGGGTCAGTCGCCGGTTCAATTACAGACTACATGTCAAAGTGTCTTTGGGCAACAGACTGAACCCAAGTTGCCTAAATGTATCTGCATCCTGTATTCTTATAAAAATGTCTGCTCAGTGCAAACAAAAACAAAAAAGGAATACAGTCTTCTTCTGAAAAGCAGCTGACTGGGATTTGTTTGGGTGTGCCCACGGTCAAACAATTGGTTTGACATATCACTTTCAGATTTATCATCTCTTGATCCATATTACATTTTTTTAATGGAAATATTTCCCACTGAATTAGCAGGAAATTCTCTGGTTTAGCAAGCCCAACGTTCCAAATATTAAAGTATTTTATTGTCATATGCGCAGTAGAAGCACATTTCATTGCACATTGAAAATCTTACTTTTCTGTCTGCAAGAATACTGGTAAAGATGGTCAAAACCAAAAGGTAAGAAATGCAAAATAGCTTAGAAAAGTTTAGGAAAGTGCTATGTATAATCACAAATTAACAGAAGAAAAATGAACAAATATATACAGTATATACACTGAATGGTGCAAATCAAAATTAGTCAGCATGTACTGTGGTTAGCTTTAATGGGGTCTGATGGCTGTGGGGTAGAAAGAGTTCGTGAGCTTGTTTGTCCTGTGTTTCACACTTCTGTACCTCCGGCCTGAGTTAAAAACAATGCACGTTCCATCTTCCATGACAGAGGCAACTCTCCTGTGCTAAACTTGCTAAACTTCATGAGCCTCCACAGAAAATACAGCCGCCATTGAGCTTTCTTCACCAAGTCGCTTCATGGTCACCGGTGTAACTGTTCTGTTCTGAATATCTCGATGATGTTCTCCTTTTGGGAGGCATCACAGTTGTGGGTGAAGAGAGTGTAGAGGATAGAGAATAGAGGCTAGAGGGTGTAAAGGACCACAGAATAGAGGATAGAGTTGAAGATGCGCCCCATGTGATCACACTAGCTGAATTCAGGCAGTCACAGAGGGTGGGTACAGGGGGTCTGGCATGATGCTTTAAATGTTGGCCAGCATCACGTCCTTAAAACACTTCATAGGGATTGAAGTGAGTGCAACTGGTTAGCAGTCACTCGGGTAGGTAGGTGGGCTCCTCTTGGCGAGGGGGTCGATGGTTGTGGTCTTGAAGGAGGGGACCGTGCTCTGGATGAGGAAGAGATTGAAGATGCTGGTGAGAACATCTCCAAGATCGTTGGCATGTGCTTGACACTAAAGTTTAGGTGCAGCAGGACGGATGTCGTCCCTGCAGAAGCAGTGCAGCTTCTCACTGTGCTGCTTCTGAGATGGCTCTTATAAATCCATGCTTTACACTCCATCTCAACGACAGACTGAAATGCAGTGTGGCAAGCACGCAGCGTCCGTCAGACCCAACGGTTGATCCTGGGCTCGGGTTGGGGAAGTTCTTCATTCATTTGTAGGGCATGATGTTGTCGGTACAACAACTGACAGAAGGACCCCCCAGTGTGGATGAAGGTTTGAAAATATCCCAGTCTGTTTGGGTCCTGCATGGTTCTCTCAGTCTGTGGTGTCCAAAGTTGAATTAGTTTCAAAGCAGTTAGTTTCTGTTTGACTGTTCCAGGTACAGGAAAAGACAGATGTGGTCCGAGAGTCTGACATGGGGGCGGGTGCAGTCTGGTATCCACCAAGTTTGTTGCTGTACATCTAATCCAGCATGGTCTTGTCATGGGTTGAACTATTTGCAGGGTGATAATAGTAAGGAAATACAGTCCTTAAGTTGCAATGGTTGAAGTCAACGGCAACAGAAGAATCCATGTCTGGAGGAGCCGTCTCTCGTTCACTGATGATAGAGCTCCACGACTGGTGAATGGCGTTTATGAACAATCCTTACAACCCCACAACACCAGTTGTCCTCAAACACATATGGGTTTCCATGACTGAACATCTTACCCCACTCTGTTCCGTCTCCAGAGCTACGCGCTTCCCCGGCCCCTTCTCCATCCTCGGCTGTAACCAGGAAGTCGAATTCCTTCAGGGCCTCCTCTGTATCCGCATCGTCCTCTGTCGCTAGGCCTTCGTTTCCAACCTGAAGGAAGAGAGAAGACAAAGAAATCAAGGAAAGAAGCAAAGAATCCCGCGCATGGGGAACTCGGCGTCAGAGTCCATACCCTGGTCTTGTGTTTTTTGGCTCTGTGGTGCTTGTCAGTGCTGATGTCATTCATCAGGTCTCCCTCTTCGTCTTCGTCCTCATCGCTATCTTCTGCATTCTCTAGAAAGTTGAACGTCTCTAGATCGTCACTTGGAATCCTGCACACAAAACATTACTTACATGCTCACGTATGAAATGGGATTGGACATCTGAGGACACAGGAGTGTGTCCTTCAGACAGGGTACAGGCCTGTGTCTGCTGAGGTAAATCAAAGCTTGATGCGAAGGCAGGGATCGCCATGGAAACATGAGCAAAGGGCCTACCTCTTACTGTCTTTACAGCGCTCTGTTCCATTGATCAGGTGCTGCAGGTTTTTGTTCTCTACTGCTCCGTTCTGCTCGGATCCTGACAGTCCGAGCAGAGAGCGGACCCTCTGGGTCCGAACGTCCAGGATTGTGTCCGTGTACCCAACTTCCTGAAGGTATCTGAACGCCAGGTAAACCAACACAGTGTGAGAAATTGCAGCTCTAATGCATACGGTTTTTAATGTGTGTGTTAAGTTTCAAAATGTACAATAATAGAAAAAAACGTTTTTAATTTCAATGATCTGACTGATGCTTGTAGGTTTTATGATAAGAAATTCTTGAATGTTGGTTATATATATATGTATATCTATAAAAACTGATACTCTTACTGTCTGAGTAGCTGCCGTCCTTGTTTCCACGTGAGCTGACTGTTGGCAGGAACAGCAGAGACCTCTGACTCTTTGGTGTCTGCAGGACAAAAACAGAAATACTGGTGAGGAAAGAGAGAGAGAGAGAGAGAGAGAAAGAAAGAAAGAAAGAAAGATGCAAAAAAGACTTGGATAAAGAAAATGCACCTAAGCTGCTTCCCCAAAACCAAATCAATTTAACTTAAAAGTCTGTTGGTCTAAAAAATCTGTGTGACCAACCAAAAACCTGTGGTCCATAGACGGGTCCTGATATTTACATTTTTTTTATGTGCACAGACTAAAGGTTATTTGTCTTTATTTTGCACCAATTGCCTTTGACAGTTATTCACCTTTATCATTTGAACCTTGTAGAAGGAAAATTAAACAAAGCATAAATGAAGTGTATGACAGTAAGAAATGAATATCTGAATATCATGTGTTAAGCATATGGAGACGCTGATTATTCACAGACAGCTGTGGCCCACTAAAGAGCGGCTTGGACAAAAATAACCAACAGGGAGTTTTTCATAAACAACATAAGAGAGACATACGAGACTGAAGAGGGTAGAAGAAGACCGATGAGGAAGATTCAATTCATTTCTGGTACAAAAGATAAGAAAAGGTTCTTTATCTATTGCCTACCCGATTCAAAGCTTGGCATCTTCATCTCTCCTTGGTTCAACTCTGTTCCGTATTTTAACTTGTGATACTTTGCTCTGTGGAGGAAAAAACATGTTAACCTTTACATATGTGTATAAGTAGAAGACCATGGCAGCAGAACAAATCCCAACAAACGTGTTAAAAAATATTAAAAAAAAACCTTACTTGGATTGGACTTAGCAATTGGACATATTTATTTGAAAAGCCCTAATAAAATAGATATGACTGCTTTATTACTGAAAACGAAGGAATTTGGAGGTTCTGTCACTCCCACAGATAATATGATGTCATGTCTAAAATAGCATATTAGACATCTGAAATCCTGCTAGCAAAAAATGACTTAGCTACTGGACTTGGCTAATGTTATATGAATGCTTAAAAAACTGAACTATAGAGCCATCCTTCTCACTGGCTAAGCTTTGGTTTCTGAATACCGTCTGAGGTTTCTTACCTTTCCTGCTTTAAAGCATATTCTAACATTTTAATTCTTCTAACAAGGTCGTTCTTCAGGTTCTCCTGGCCTTTCCTCTCCCCCTGTAGGAAGGCTATTCTGGCCTGGAGAAAGACAGAAACACAAGACGTGAAAGAGGTGTTCAAAGTATCCGGTCTGCGAACGCTGACTAAATGATTTGATTAGTTTTTATGGAATTGATCGTCTTAAAACTAAAGACTAACACAGCCTGGCACTCTAACCCTCATCAGAAGAGATTTCAGGGGAATGTAACTGGGGCTGAGCCCACTGAGGAGGACTGGAGGGTCAGTGAACACCTGTCTAGATTATCTTTGGCGCGTGCTGTCAGTCAGTTGAGTTTTCTTTCTCGAGCTACTGAGGAACGCATGCAAAAGAAGAGAAAATGAAAGTCTCTCATCTGTCCCCCCCGACAGGAACAGCACAGTAACAACACATTCACGTGTGATGAACAAACTGAAGGCCAGCCCATAATTACGATGTCAGAGAACGACATTCTGGTGAGGTGGAGCTTATTGGAAAGCTTGTACAATTCCAGTCGTCATTGCAATGTTTTCCAGTGCCGCTCCATTTGGCATCAGTGGTACATCAGCTGTGTTGTGAATCCAAAAGCAACGAGGTAAACGGCAACTTTCTCCATCCGTAGATGCAGGTGGAACATCAGAGATGCTGTTTTTGTTTTTATTCTACTTGGACTGGTGAAGAAGAAGCAGCTACTTACAGCAACTTAGTACGCAAACACAAAGTACCAAACATTTTTCCTTGCAATGAAAATGTTACTTTCATTCTTTTGTATCTTGAGTGAATTAACCAGCAACGCAACATGTAGCAAATGTATGACAAAATGTATTTAAAAAGATATTTAGGGGGGACAGGTAAGAGCAGAGACAAGTCAGCAGATCAACATACAAGCTGCTATTCATTTGAAATTAAATTTAACAAAATAACAGACTGAAAATGAATGCTAATTCTTTAAAAGAAAAATTCAAATAAAAGTAGTATATGTACATCTATTAGGGCAAAATGTGATCATAAAGAGGTGGCACACAGTAAGAGGGTTCCTGGGTCGAGTCCCCAGGGCCTTTCTGTGCGAGTTTCCTCCCACCACCCTAAAATGGGAATTTCCAAAGTAACCCCTGGAGTGTGTGTGTGTGTGTGTGTGTTGTTGTTTGTCAGTCTCTGTGTAGACTCGCAGGTGACCCTGCCACTGGGATAGGCTCCGGCCGCCCATTGGGAATAAGCTGGATGTAACCAGACCATTCCGTTGCCACCAAAAGCCCTACTGGAAAGTTTTTGGAAATGTGCAGAACTTTCTGTTAGATACCAGCAACCATAAATGATCCTTTGTCCCAGCTAGGACTTTTTTTTTAATTCAGCAGAGAACTAAAAGACATTGACAAAAGATGAAAAAATAAGCAACTATAGTAATAGCAAGTTGAGGAGTATGAGCTCCTTCAATCAGTCCCACTTCCAGTTTTGTCTTCCTATTTTTTTTTTTTAAAGCTCCCCATGTGCGACATCTGACATTTAGGTCACACATCACCTCTTGCAAACGGGAGTCAAGTCAGTTCTCCCGGCAACTCCGAATGTAGAGCGCTTAGGGAGATGAGCGGGGTCAGAACGCCCCGGTGATGATGACACTGAAAGGTTGCAAAGGTGTGTGTGTGTGAGAGAGAGCGAGCACTGATGTCACCTATCCATATTTAACAAGCTTACAGATGAGGCCGGGGCTGTTAAAGAGAGTGAGTCATTGTGGGGAATTCCTCTGAAGGCCTGCATCGCTGATGCACAGACGCACAGATTTGCCTGCCATCCCAGTGGGGACCCTGGATCTGAGTCGCATTCTACTCTGAACCCCAAGACGGCATCCTGTCTCAAACTGTCACACTCCCACGGGTCTTCTTAGAAAAAGTAGCAGAGTAGTAAAGGTAGTAAAAAAAAATATATATATTGAAAAAAGTCATACAAAAAGACTAAAATAACAGCGACCATCTGAAATCCTCTATTTATTTTTTGTGACTGACCTGGAGCTGAAGCTTAGCCGCTGAGTGCGGGTATGTGTGTGTGCATTGGCGGTTATTTTGGAGCACTTCTACTTTTAGCTTTCAGCTGGGATCGAGCCGTCAGAAGAAGGGCCCAGCAGGCCTCGGCTGCCTAATTACAGCTTCCTGTTGGACAGTCCTGCCCCCTTTTAGCAAAACGTGGAGTCGGGAGGCGCTTGAAGTTGCTCGGTGGACGGCACGCGTCCGATCGGACCCACAATAACGTGTCTGCATTACTCTGACAGCTTTTTAAACCAGAAAACACATAAAGTAAGGCGTGCTTTTTATCAGCCACGGGGATCACAGTGAGGTCAGGTTGTGAAATGAAACAGCTAAAGTCAAACAAGCATCCAGAGAAAAATGTCTGTATTTCGTTGTCATTTAACTAAAATCAACTTTTCGCTTTAAATCTAAACTGCACTGGTGAAATAACTCCATGTTTTCCAAGTTTATCGTCTTGAACTTCTCAACCCTGAAATATTTTGCAATCAATGGAGAGGGCACTTCTTTAGACTTTTTATCACCAAGAACTCTTGACAAATGCAGTCATGACGGACTAAATATGTACGTATAATACAATTATTTTCTGAAATTTTGAACAGATGCTCCAAAATGTTGCTAGTCTGGGGGAAAAATGTCTGGAGCTCTGCTGTAAGGTGTGGTTAAAAAAACTTCAGAAAGGTAGAGAGACCTTTCCAAGGGAGTCATTCCAAATAAGCAACGTCAACAACGGGCTAAAGCCTCAGCATCTGCACAGCAGGCTCGACTCACTTCGGAAAAAAGACCAGCATCAATTACTACACTTCCAACTTGTGGACTACTGAAGACAAACAGATTCACGATTCCTCTCAGACATTCAATTTCACTCCGTATGAAACTCTAATCATGGACTTTACAATAAGCATACAAAACAGCAGTTATTTATGCCTGCGCTGGTGAGCCAGAACCATACATAATGATCTTTCAAATGAATAAAACTAGGCCTATAAGACAACTCAAATCTGAAATCAAAGTCACCAAATTATTCACACCATCACATTCCTCTCTGATGATCGGCCCGGGTGATGCGGACCACAGATTAGCGCATAAACTGTGACAAAGTATGAGGCATCAGGCCGACCGCTGTAAACATTTCAACACCGTGGCGACACTTCTGCATAACGCTGTGTGATGGATGCGCTGGCTCTGCTGGAAGAGCCTACGAATGGAGGAATTATGAAGTGATCGCCAAGATTTCCCTGGACCGTGATGATGAGTGAAAACTGGTTCTTAGCAGCACAAAATGTAGCCTAGAATCAAACAATCAAACCACTTTTAGGAACAACACAATTCAGTGAAATTATTCATAGGTCTAGGATATCAAAGTGCATCCCCTGCTGCCCTGGATAGCTTTGTTAATATGACCAGTGGATACATCAGATTTTCTACACTGTGGAGGAAAAGGCCGACAATAATAGTATTCCAAAGGTGTAACAGTGTGTTAACACACACTTATTTTCATTTGTATGGCCATTTCTGTAGCAAAAAATACATTTTTTTTTACTGTCCACCTCACTTATCAACACATTGGTGGTGAAAATGTGTTTCTTTGCCCTTTTTTCCATGGTTGCCCCTGGTAATGATTAAATAACATTGATCAGCTGTCTTATTTAAATAGACACTGACCTTCATCAGGTGCTTTGCGTCGAGCGTTTATGGTTGAATGTGGGCGTGCAGAGGGCCGAACCTTGAAACAAACATTGAGTTGCAGCTATGATTTAAAGGGTTTAATTATTTTTTTACCCAGTTTTATGAATGATACCCCTGAATTCTGTAATGGCAAATTCAGACATCCGTATATGTCCTGTTCAAAGATTTCTGTCCCCAATATCAGTCAGTCTTTTAACAGAGTATCTGCTGATAGGAAATATAAGTTTAATACGTTCACCAAATATGTACTCAGCTAAAAATCACAGCAGGTTTTTAATCTACTGTTAGAATTTTGAAAAAACTTTTCAGACAAAATTATAACAAGAGGGCAGTAAAAGCAAGCAGTTCTTTATGATGTGCTCTCTTTTAGGTCACCAACAAGCTTTTAGGTATGGATAAAAAGAAAGACACAAACCTGAAATGACAAATAAGAGGGACACTCCCCTCTGTCGCTGTAACCCGTCACGTAATGACAAGAATCAGCTCGTAAAGTTGCCTTTACTGGGTCCGACCACGCTTACAAGGTTCCACCTGGCATTCAAGTGAAAGATGTTTATATGAATCTGTGCTCAGGACACAGATGTTGGGACTGATTTTAAGTGACACTGCATGGGTCAGCAGGACTCTTTTTCTTTTTTTTTTTTTGTCCTGTTGATGCGATATATCGCAGCTGTTGTAAAACTCAAGTGTGAACATCTTAGGCCTGCACCTGTCTCCGTTTATCTGAATTTTTGAGGCAAGCAAACCCCCCCTATTTTTTGTTCCAACCACTATCACTTTATCATAACTTAAAACTTAATTATGATTCAAAAGAAAAATGCCCCAGTAAGATTAAAACCAAACTCAAAGCTACTATTCGGTCAATAGTGAGCTGCCTGATGACAACAGTGCTGGTGCCAGCTTACCCTTCAAACCCTGTTTCTCCTCTGTTATCAGCTTTCTTTCCATGGATCAACTCTCATGCCACATTGCTGCTTATACAACATTAGATAGGCAATAAAGGCACATGTTTCTTAGCTGGAAAGACATGCCGTGTTAGTATCCAACCCAGGGAACATCTGCTGGAAAAGTTGTACTGACTTTCTCTCTAGCTCCATTTGGTTGTCATGCTGAGTTTTCTTTCATTTAAAAACAGTAAGGAAAAAAGGAGAGATAATCCTTCTGAATTTAGCAGCTGCATCGGACCACCGATTTAATGGGAAAGCCTAACTATATGCAAGTGTGCGCAGCTTGTTGCTCCGACACAGGTCTCATCCACAGCTGCATTTTTACTTTGAAGACAAAAATTCATTATGTTCTGCAAAGGACTTTATGGTACATTTCTCATTTATTTATTCAGACAAACACTCTTAACTCTTTTTTATTTATTTAACACTGTATGTGCAATAGCACAAGTCATATGTGTCTAGAATATTTCAGTAGATTTAGCTTTGACTTTTATTCACAATGCCTGTACATATTCAAACAAATCTTTCCCTGATGTGAAAAGTGGATCATCTTTCTACAAAAGATGACCAAATAAACAAAAAGTTCATGGATTGCAGGACAAGAAAAATGTGTTACTCTAAAAACAGTATAACTGTCATTTTGGTTTCACATTTATTGGCTTATTTCATCCCAGAGGCTGGGTACCACTGGTCTATGGCATGATTATTATTTTTATTGATTTATTATTACTGTTTTGATGCCAAACTTTTATCGACCTAGTTGATGCTACAGAGATGTAGCCTTAATCGAGCTCTTTATGAGCTTCATGTCTCCATTAGTGGACATTTCAGCTCTTCGCTTTTAACAAACTTAAACAAAACAAGGATACATTTATAAGACACTGGTCTCTCAGCTTTTATGTTTTGAATCGTACTGCCCCTGAACTACCGTAAAACACCAACTGGCTGCACGAATCACTTTCAGGCCTTTAAAACCATTAGCCACACAGCTAACCGGGCTAATGTGACAAGCCAGAACAGCCCAGAGTACTTCTCTTCTTCTGTCCCAGTCTACATCTAATCCACGGGGTTTCGACGCCACGGTTTTAACAACACAACACAGGACAAAGTGGCTAGCTTGTCACCGAGAAATAAATCCCTGTACGGTTAGCTGACAGCTGCTTTACGGCAGCGGTGTGCATCCCGCAGCTAGCCCGTGTAGCTAAGCGGCTAACTGCTCGACCCGTAAGACCACAGAGCTCCAGGACAGACCGACCGGCTGGTTGGTTCGCGTCCCCCCCCCCCTCGCATCCTCCTTTTCAAAATGCCACCCTGACACCAAAATGCTAAACTCAACAAACACACGCTCTCCTTTTTGTTTATAAGTCGTATCGGGTTTGAGTCGGTGCTAAGCTAATAAGCGACTAACCTGGAGCTCAGCCCTCTCTACCTCCCAGTGAGCCCTCTCCATTTCGAACCGGGCCCACTCGTGCTGGATGTAGTGCAGGATCCCGGGGATGGTGTACTGCTGCTGGGGCCGGGGCAGGTCGTCGGTCGGCTGCGGCACCATAACCGTTCCGGCCGACGGATTAGCACCGCCGCCGCCGCTGCTGCTGCAGCCCTGCTGCTGCGGCGGCTGTCGCTGAGCGGCCGCTCCTCCTCCGCCAGGGTGCTCGTCCATGTTTTATTATTGTTATTATTATGTAGATTTTTTTTTCCTACGACCGTTTAAAAATTAGATTTATGCTTGCCGAAAGGGGACGATAGATCGCCCGTATCCCCACCGACGCGATCGGCACCGCCGCGGTGAGCGAGGCTGGCTGCCCCGGAGAGCTTCGGCGACTGCGGCTATGCGAAGGCGCTGTTTACGTGTGGATCTAACCGGCCGCCATCATCACTCTCTGGATGTGATAGTCACGATGGGAGAATCCAGGCGCACTGCATGATGGGACATCCATCTTCCTTTTCAATCCCTGGATTTACTCGGAGGTTTGGACAAAGTGGGTGGGACTATATAGTTAAAGTTTCTCTCTTTCAGTTAAAATAATTAAAAATTATCTTCTTTTTGTCGTGTGTCGTCCTCCTGTTTTTAATTCTAAAATACTGTCTGATTTAAAAAAAAATTAAATAACTTTTGATTACAGATTATATTATTGTAGAGGATGACACATTCATGTAAATGTTGAAAATAATTATCTAAATATGAACTTTTTTTCTATATTAAATTCTTCTGGATTTTTACAGAATGTACGCTGTCATACTCTGATGTGCTGATTTATGACATTGAGAGTGAATATGTGTTTCCTCATAATCCTGTTTCATCAGACCATCGTTCTTTTTTTCAACATTTGAGTTTACATTATTTTACTAAACAACCAATTCCAACTAGACCATTCAAGGAAATGTTCCCTGTAATTAACAATACGCTATCAGTTTAGATCCATCAGTCTTTGTTGATAGGCTATGTACTGCAGATATTTCAGTTTTGTGTGATTTAATCTTTACTTTAAAGATCTATTTTCAGATATATATAGAAAATACCCTTTTGTATCTAACGTTCTTGCAGAAATGGTTGTAGTTCAGTTTTGTGATCATTCGAACAGAAAAGGTCTGTTTGAAGATCATTAATCTGGATTCAGTGTCTGTTATTGTACAGAAACAGCACAGCTAAAAGTTACGAATGATCTCTCAGCTTGTCACAGTGGACTTGTGTTTGTATTGGTTCTGTTGAATCTCCGTGCAGCATCTTATAGCATTCCATTTCAGAAACTCAAACATATTATTGGTAATAAAGGGACTGTGTTAGCCTAGTTTAGGTCATGTTTATCTGATAGATTCCGGTTTGTTAATGTAACTTAAGAATCTTTCATCCAAACCGAAGTCATGGAGTTCCTCTGGGTTCTCTACTTGGACTAATTCTAATCATTTTAAAAATGCTTCCATTAGGCAACATTATTAGACAGCATGGCATTGTTGTTGTTGTTGTGCCGACAAAACTTGGTAATAGTGATATATCAAGGTGAAACCTATCAGTTGGTTAAACTACAAGCATGTCTCACAGTTTTTGCTTCTCTTCATTGGCTCCCTTTTAAATTCAGAGTAGATTAAATTTTGGAATGACCAAGCTCTATCATTTTCAAAAGGGCTCATAGTTTAATATTTCAGTAGAATATCAGTGAAGTCTTTTGGTTTCCCTACTTTTCTTTTCTACCATTTTCTTTTTACACAGGCTCTGTTTGAATGATTTTACTGCAATGATTTAGAGTCTAACTTGCTTGTATCTCTAAACTGCCAAGAGATGAAAACTGATTGGTGCTTTATAGGTAAAACTGTACTGAATAATGAATAGTGAGGCCATTATCATAATCAAAGTGGATACGGTTATTATGCTACTGCAATGTTTGAGCCATCTAATCTGGGTTTTCCACCAGTACCTAATCAGCACAGGGCTAAATGACCCGTGACCATAATTATAAGTGACACAAGCTAAACACAACATGGCGACGATGCTACTGGCTGAATTTCAGCTTTGGGCCATGATGTTACTTGAGGTGTTAGACGTTTCTAACACTGATTATCTTGGAAATAATTAAATTGGCGGGGTTCAAAGGAAGGAGTCACTTATAGAATCATGTGACTCCTTTGCCAATCAACCTGGGAGACTTCCAATTGCCCAGCAGTCTGCCACTGGTCCTACTCATTCCTATTGTAACCATCGAGACGGAGCTAAAACTCAGTTGTAACTGTTGTAACCTGATGGAAACACCAAAAAATAGGACTAGAAACTAGTTGAGCCTCTATATATGGGGGAGGGGGGGGGCATATTTGATGCCCCGTTGGATCAGTTTGGGATGTTGGGAAAAGCTTTCCCTCTGAAGAAGTATATGCAGTTAGGCGGTGATTGTCGAGCCCGGTTTTTTTTTTTTTTTTTTTTTTCATGTCTTGGTTTTGTCATTTCCTGTTTTATTTTGAAATAATAACTCTCCTTTTGTTTCTGGTTACTTGCCTTTCGTCTGGTGCCAGTCTGTCTTCCCTAATTCCTAATTGTGTCCACCTGTTCCTCGTTATCCCTCATGTGTCCTTATAGTCCGGGTCACTCCATGTCTTGTGCCAGATCCTAGTCAGTACTACAAGTATAGTCGTCAGTGTCACAGCCTTCCTGGTTTTTGCATCAGGTCTTGTCTCTTTTTTTGTTTTATTTTGTTGTTTTTTCTTCTTTTTAGTTAATTAGTCCGTTTTTTTTTTGTCCCATGAATTATTATATTTTCTCCTTCCTCGGTCCTGCATAATGGATCCTTCCTCAACAAACCGTGACAGTTATTTAATCAAATCCTTTCTTTGTTCAGTAGAGGTCACACAGACCTGGGTGGTACTCAGTTGAATACAAATGGGGTCTAAACAAGAATTGCAATGCCCATAAAGATACATCCAGATAGTTTTAATTGTCCCTTTTTAGCAATAATTATCAAACATCTTTGGTTTGTATGAAGAAGTAGGGTGGATGTAGTTTTTTAATACAATACAGGAAACTATCTTGCTCACGCTTATTGGTTTTCTTTTATGGGTTGTGGTGAAGTTGTGGATTCTGGCATGTCCCACTTTCAAGTTTTGGTAGAGTAATTTGTGGTTTCTTGGGCTAGTTTTGCTTTCTGTCTTTTCTAGTGGTTGTTCTTTCTTAGTTACTTTATCTCAGGCTTTGATGCTCTTAGAGGTTTTGTATTTGAGCCATTTCAATCTTAGTTTTTCTATTCTGGTCATTGACTACACTTTTCTTACCTGTCCTCAGCGTGTTCTTTGTTGTAGAGTTTGTATGTCCCCTATGTGTATGTGCTGGTGATCTCTGTGTATGCTATTTTTCCTCTAACTTTCCCTGAGAAATGAATGTGAACGTCTGTTGTTCATCTGTTGTAGCCCTGTGATGGACTGGCAACATGTCCAAGGCTTATGTTACCCCTCACGCACTGACAGAACAGGCATCAGTCCCCCTGTGACCCTAATAAGAACAAACAATATAGCAAACAGTTGGATGGATATTTCTCCCTGTATTGAGGATCCACACTCTGGCTGCTCTTCATTAGCTTTCCCTCTGATAGAAATATTTGCCCAGTCATGGACTCAGCAAACCCATCGAAAGTATCTAAGCAATCATGACCAGAAGATGACCTAGTTATGTTAGAAGAATAACATACGTTATGTGGTCCTACAAAGCGCATTATTGTAGTGTCTGAAGCCCACAGAAGGCTACGGACTGTCCTGCTGGAAAGCACGGCCACCTGAAATAAACACATTCTTAACATGCAGTGTCGAGGAGAGCTAAGTACCAGGAACGGAGATGAACAGACCCAAGGTTGACCAAAATGGGAGGACAGGCTATCATTTCCAGACCCATAGCAACAACGGTAAGGATGAGACAGCAGAGTTTTTTTTCCTGAAGCATCTTCACCCGAGCTATTTCAAGATGACCATCTCCACAAACACCACATTATGCTGTTGCCAGAGGACTGAGACCTAAGTCATAGACATGCTTGAATAATGTGAGGCAAAAGGCAGTGTCCATCCTTTTGCTCTGCACGGTTTCTATCCCCAGTGGCTCTATCTCTGTCTCAGCTGTTTCCCATGGCTCTGTCTCCATCACCATCATCGCTGCCTTAAAAAATATAGCTTCCCAGCAAGCCCACTGAGTGGGATCTCTGCCAGCCCAGCAGTCCGGATGGTTTCTTTTCTGACGGGCCCAGTAATGCGTAAAAATGTGTAGGCTCTGTAAAGAGATCTACAGATGAAGCCTCAGTAGCCTATGTTTATAGAGAGGAAGCACATTCTCCAGTCCACTCACTGGCACTCCTCGAATACTGTACATCCTGGTTTTTGGCCCGCTTACCCTCCTCTTCATGTTCTTCCCGGGAAACCATCAATTTATTTAGAGTGGAGCTACTGAGCATACCTCAGACTTAGCCCAAAATCAACAACTGGCAACTGCTACAATTCTTCGACTTACTTAGGGTCTTTCTTGATCTAAATTCCCGTTCTGCCCTCTGCAGCTGTTTTTTCTGAGGTCCTGTGTCTTTTCTAAAGGCTAACTACTTAGGTCCTTAAAAACCTACCTGTACACTCAACACCAACATACTGGCAATGAAGAGCTGTAATGACGGTAGATACTTTTAGGGGTATTAAGAATACACACTGATTTATCACCTGCATGTGAGCTGAAATGGACAGTAAAAATAGAAATGAAGATAAGAATAGGAATGGAAATTTAAATCAAAGGATGGAATACAAATAGAAAAAAATCTAAATGAAGATGAATACAAAATAAAAAGAGTAAAATAAAAATGACAAAAATGTTTGTAGGTAAACATAAAAAATCAATGATGTATGAAGGTATCTAAATTCAATACAAAATCACAGTGTATCATCTCATCCAAAAAACCAAACCATTCAATCAATGATGACTATTTCTATACCAAGTTTGCAACTATATAAAAAAAAACAATATGTAAACTATCTTGTGCAGAAGTCCCTGTGCCATTCTAAAAGCACGGTACATATTACCAAGAAAAGTGCCATATTTGCACAATATTACCTCAAACTCTAGGAAGTGCTCTTTGTAACATTCATTTGAACATGGTAATAAAGAAAATTATTATGTAATTAATTTTCAAAATGCCTACTGTAAATATATCTATTCTCAGGTGTTGTGTGGTCAAAAAATGTAAATCCAAATGTTGTCAAAAAATGTTTGGATAAGACAGGATTAAGGGGAAACAGTCAATTGCTCACTCTCAATGCTATAAATCAGTATAAATCAATATTTATCAAGAGCATGATAAATATTCTGATAAAATCAATTGATTCTACATAGAAATTAATTAATGAGGCTATTTTTTGTTTTGACAGAACTCTCACAAGAGAATTTTCTGATATCCACTTTGGATGAGAGGAACTGAGAGTCAGAGATTCAAAAGAGCAAACACTAGCCCTGGGTTTGGACTGATTAGTAATTTAGATTTGAAGATAATGCCGCTCCTCCTACTCTTTCTGTGGTTGCAGGAATGTGAAAAACTTTGTTTGTTTCACACCTTCCCACAGAGAAAAGTGTAAGACAACAACTCTGCATCCTGTTATCAGCCTTCGCCTTCCATGGGTTGTCATCTCTTTGGATAACGAATACATTTGCGCCAATATTTTGTTATGTTTGTTAATTTATCTTTGAACACTTTCTGTATTTTTGTGTGTGTGTGCTGAAAGAACGTTCTTTTTTCAACTTGAATCGCCTTCATTGTTTTATTTATTAATAATAATATAAAAAGTTGCAAAAAATAAGCTTCACAAAAGATCAGAGCTTTCCATTTGACTCTTGTAAACCACATTTCTAATATAAAATGCAACGCATAAATGGACAAATGAAAGAGGTTTCTAATTGCTACCTTGACTTTTAATCACTGATGACAGTTAATGGGCTTTATTTCTAGAAATTATCGGCTTTTTGCACATGCATTATTGAAGTAACTTCTGTTCTCCCTCTCATCCAATGCAGCTTTTTCCCTTCTTTTCCAAAGTTAACTGGGGGAACAGAATATTTCAGCCTCTCTGAGACAATGTGTGTCGGGAGCTCGCACATAGACGCCAGTGGGAACTGAATTTGGTGAAGGGAGGGAGCCGGTTGCCATGGTACGCTGCTTAAAAATAGGTCCGGTGATTTTTAATAACCAAAGAACAGTTGAAGGTCCCACACGAGAGTGACCGCTACCCATGGCTGCAGGAAATGTCAGTTCAACAAATGTCCAGAAGATGGCGGTAATGCTTCTAGCGGGACGCTGCTCGCTGTGAAACGGAAACCCGCGAAGAAGAAAGTGGTGTCGCTTCAAAACATACACCGTCATCCACAGAAACAGGCAGGAAGTGGGTGCCAGGGCAGCTTTTCCGTTCCGGGGGCTCGTTTACCAAATAACCGGGGGTAAGTGAAACATGATAGAACGTTTGTGACTAGTAATGCCGAAATTAAGCTTTTCTGGAAGGCCAGCGAGTTCTGTGGTAACTGGCCGCGGACTGCCCGGCGGGGGCCTGGGCGGCCACAGCTTTGCTTGGGACCACTGTGTTTACGTGGAGAAAAAAAAGAAGAAAACCTGGAGTATTACACACAGAGGAGTTCCTCTGTAAAAAAACAAAAAAACAGCAACTCAAATCCGCTGTTTCAGCCTTTAAAGATGGAGGCAGGAGCTCCACCATTCAGAGGCTTGGAGTGGAGCCACTACCCCCATATTGAAAGAGAGGGTTCATCTGGTCAGGATACTCCATGGTTCCTCCCACTGGGGGTTTTCAGAGTTTGTCCAACTGGGAGGAGGCCCCCAGGAAGACCCAGAACTTACTGGAGTTATTATACATCCTATCTTGGCTGGGAATGCCTCAGGATCATACAGGAGGAGCTGGAAAGGCGAATTCCTGGATATAACTCCTTAAATTGTTGGCTCTGAGAGTTCTGATCAGAGGAGGAAGATAGATAGATAGATAGATAGATAGATAGATAGATAGATAGATAGA
>CAJRST010002224.1:18079212-18108610 GCA_907169785.1 Menidia menidia | reverse complement strand
AGATAGATAGATAGATAGATAGATAGATAGATAGATAGATAGATAGATAGATAGATAGATAGATCTATATTCATACAATCTGTGTGTTTTTAGAGTTAAATCTTTGGAAATTTTGAATTATTAAGAGATTAAGAGAGATTATTCCACCTGCTGTGAAGAACAAGATCTTTCCTGAACTAGTCACATCCCACTTGGAGAACAGATAAGGTGACTGCCACTACTTTGTAATCTAGCTATATCAGCAGTCGCAGACCGTCACAATGTGGTCACAAGAGCTATCTTTCCAGCTGTGTTGTCCGTCTGAAATCAGCCGGCTGTGGAACGGGTGGCTCTAAGCAAGTTTTCCTGGTTGTATTCCTGCCCGCAGACCTGTCTGGAGATGATTAAGTTCGTGCTGCTGGTGAACCAGCAGGGTCAGATCAGGCTGTCGAGGTACTACCAGCCCGTAGAGCTGAGCAAGAGAGCGGCGCTGGAGGCCGACGCCGTCCGCTGCTGCCTGAGCCGCAACAAAGACCAGGTACCTCCGTCGTGCCAGGTTACCGTCACGGTAACGGTTAAAGGTCTAACTGAGCATCTCCCTGTTCCCAGTGTTCCTTCGTGGAGTACAAAGACTTTAAACTGGTGTATCGTCAATACGCCGCTCTGTACATTGTGGTGGGGGTCACGGACGGGGAGGTAAGTCACATGACCGGCCGCCCATTGGTTTGTTGGTCATCTTCATGAGCAACCGTGTATGTTTATTTTGGAAGTTTTTCCTTGCCTGTGTCGTCTAGTGCTTGCTCATGGTGGGAATTGTTGGGTTTCTGTAATGAACTTCAGAGTAGGGTCTGACCTGCTCAGTTTGGAAAGCACTGTGAGACAACTGTTGTGATGTGGCGCTATATAAATAAAAAATAAATAAATGAAAAAATTACTCTGACTCCCACAGAATGAACTGTCCATCTACGAGCTGATTCACAACTTTGTGGAGGTTTTGGATAAATACTTCAGTAGGGTGGTAAGTTCACAGTTTTCAAACATCAAACTGTCTGTAAAATGTTTTTTTTTTTTTATGTTCTACTTGGTATTTTATCTTTCAAATACAAATATGTCCACATTCTTTTAATGTAAAATGTCCAGAATGAGTTATGGCCTATTTAAGCAGCAGGTGTTACAATAGAATTATCAGAATTTTATTTTAATTTCAAATTGTGTCGCAAAGGCAACAGGTTCTGGAGGGAAACCCAGACCTCCCTCTCACCAGCAATACTTCCTAGCTCCTCTAGGGAGATCTTGGAGGTGTTTCCAGGCCAGACGGGACATATAATCCCTGTATCTTTTCTTGGGTCTACCCCAGGGTAATCTCTCAGTAGGATGTGCCTGGCCACAGGGTCGAACAACCCCAACTGACTCCTTTTGATGCAGAGGAGCAGCTGCTTTGCCTCTAAGCTCCCTCCAGATGGCGGAGAGATCCTCGGCATATCTCTGAGGCTGGGCCCAACCACCATTCTGAGCTAAAACCCTCTGCAACCATTGCGATCTTGTCCTTTCAATCGCGATCCAGAATTTCGTAACAATATGTGAGGGTTGAAACAAAGTTGGAACAGTAAACCGAGAGCTTTGCTTTTTTGGCTCAGCTCTCTCGTCCCCCTTATTACTACTGACGCAGCAGAGATCCTTCAAGCCACAAGTTTTAGATGCCTCATCCACAAAGGAGGTCCTGAACATTGCCCATTAAGATTCCGGGTCCCCGACTTCCCTCAGAAAGCGGGAACAATTCTCTCCGATATACGAGTCAAAGATCTGACAGACAGGTGGCGTCCCGGTTCACACTCACTACTTGTTTGGGTTTGCTGGGCCTGTCAAGGCAGAGCAATAAATTATCTACTTGATTAGGAATAAACAGATAATGACCACTGAAACACAGGAAGCAGATTTTAAACTCCTCCCAAGTTTGACAGGTAGTTGTGAAAGGGTCTCGCTAATTGCAAGGCTAACGATTATGCAGAATTCTTGAAGCTTTGAAGTCAACCCCCCCGGTTGTCCACACATCTCTAATACCGCTGTATCAGGTGGACTTTGTCTGCAGGATGTTGAGCATGGGGATTATTTTGGTGGCATGACTCCCATTTCTTTCTTTCTCTTTGTGTCTCCACAGAGCGAGCTGGACGTATCCTTTAAGACGATATATGGGGGATGCTAACACTGCTAAACTGTTTTGGAGCAATACGTACGCTGAATAGCCACATTAACAAAAGACTCTGCTCATTTGGTAGGAGGGGGATAAAAAACTCTTTACAGTGAAGGGATGGTAGGATACTGGTAGAAAGTCAACTCAGTACATCTGTGTGCTAGAAGTTATGCATATGGGCTATAAATAAAAACAGTTTGTGGATAATCAGCATTGGTTATGGCAGAATTTCACTATTTTATACCTCCAAGGCAGAAGCCTTAAATGCTCAGGCTTTTTTATTCCACAGAAAAAAATTACGTTGCCCATTCAGCACAAGTAACGAGCTGTTAAATATAGAAGGAATAACACTAGACTGAAGAAATTTTAAGATGAGCGAGCTTTCCATAGCACCAAAACGCAACACGCACTCATTTATCTGAGAGCCTCCTGGAAACAGGAAATCAGTCTACGGCGTGTTTTCGATTTTCTCACCATAGGAGGGCTAGATAGGCAGTGGGTGCAAGATGCATAGATTTATCTTGTATGGATGTGTCTATCAGCCATACAAAAGTGATTGACAACTTTTTCAACAGATTTTATTAAAGATATTCCTGGTGTTTCTGGATGTTATCATGGCAGAAAGATTAAGCTGATTTTATTACATTTGAGAACAATTGATCCTTTGGGCCTTTCCTCTTTTTTTCAGGGTGAAACACCTTTTAATTTTCGCTACTGCATGTTACTGTTTGAGCTGTTTTCTTGACCCTGTGGCTTCATCAGATTATGTTTAACCTGGACTGTGTTCATATCATCCTGGATGAGATGATCCAGAATGGTCACATTGTAGAAACAAACAAGAGCCGCATTCTCGCTCCCCTCGCCGCCATCGACAAGATGGCGGATGGATGACGCCTGGTGCTCACACGCAGCCAGAAAGGAGTGCAAAATCCCTGTAAAGTAAGCCTACGGGCACACATGTGAATGCATTTATATTAAAAAGCTACTTTTCACCGTGTGTGAATTGTGACTTATGAGCACACCAAACTTCGTGTTTGAGAAGAACCTCTTTAAATCAAATGGAAACATTGAATTCATACTTGAATCCAGTCATTTTCTTCTTTTCGACATTTGTAAGGGAGATTTTTTGGATTTATTTCCTTTCTCCATGGGATCCAGTTAGAAGGATCAGATTTCTGAACGCCTGTCCCTGTTTGTGAACACGAATGATGCCCAGAATAAAGCTAATCTGTTTCATCGTACGTTTTGAAGGACAGACTGTAAGAATAACGAAAGAATAAAACCCTCCTTTATTTTAAATCCACGACTGGAGTGTCGTCTGTTCGGTAATCTGAAGGGTTTTGGTTTACACAGTTCGATATCACTGAAAGATTTTTTTTGTGCATTTATTTAGAAAATGGTGCGTATATGTATATACGATTTGAAAAGAACTTGAAACATCAATGGTCTAAATATTAAAAGTTATTAAAATCCTAATATTTCAATCCTAAAAGAAATACTGACCTGTTCTGTAAAAACTAAATAAAAACTAAAAAAAAACTCTTCTGTAGATATTCAAAACTTCCCCAAATATAATAAAGATCCGTTTCTCTGTTTTAAACTGGATCAAAACAATTCAGCACATTGACACAAGCAAGCAGAAACTATGTCCGAACCACGATCAGAGTTCATCTCCCGTTTTTCTTTATTCTTTTCATCCAAACACCACAAGACTCCATCTGTACTATATACTTTGCAAACATTTTAATGATTATTCTTTTGGAGCATACACATTTGAAAATATCTGTTTACCACAAACTGCAACTTCAGTTAAATAATTGTTTATAATATACAAAGAAAAATACAGGGAGAGCAGAGCTTTCTTTTTTGTTTTTTCATCTCGTGTGGATGTGCCTCGCACATAACCAGTGTTTTTTTTTGTCTACAGCTTCATCAGAAACATCGAATGTGCTCTGAAACGTTGGCCTTTTTTTTCCATCCGGCCGGAAACAATCCAAAAAAACTTGCACACAGAAGCAAAAAAAAAAAAAAAAAAAAAAAAAAGTAATGGAACATAACTAAAAACGAAGCAAAAAAAACAAGCATGACCGAAGGAGGGGGAGGTGAAAACGGAGCAGGCGGTAAAACTGAAAGGACAGCAGGAGGAGGTCAGCCAGAGAGCGCGCGCACACACACACACACGCACACACACACCGGCCTGCAGCTGAAAACACACCCTTGGCAGCTCGGGGAGGTCGTGTGGAGGATGAGGAGGAGGAGGAGGAGGAGGAGGCTGCCCGTCGGGGACGAGGGGGGAGCGAGCGCATGTCTTTGATATTATTTTCTGCAGCATGTCCGTCTGTCGGTCACTCTGTCTGTCCGGTTCCATGTGCATGCTGGGCGTGGTCGAGGTCAGTTCAGATGGAAGCCCTTTTCCATGGTGGCGGCTAACAAGCGCTCCCTCATGATGTCTTCGGATGAATATTCGGGGAGCTTCAGGTAGTGGACGCAAGTGTTGACCGATGGGTAGCTGGAGTCTGTGGCGTCGACCTGAAAGGGGGATTAGTGTTTAATCAACAGTCTCCCTTTAACTCATTGACTGCCAAATACGTCTATAGACGTCTTTTATGTTTTTCAGCGAGAGTGGCTGGGGGACGATCTGCTAAAGCTTGTCCGTAAATATCAGGCTTTTAGACAGAGTATGTAGTAACAAATTGACCCTCTAGGGGGCAGTGCCACTTTTGATGGGAGATGAGCATAGACTGTAGGCAAATAAGAAAAAGGTAACTTTCGATATGAGATAACATGTCGCCGGTGAGACGCAAGTCGAGGCAGCTCACACTCAAACAGAGTTTGTGTCGCAATCGCAATAGTTCGGTTGGTGTCCCGATCATGGGAAATGAAGGAGATCAACCCGGGCCAAGCGGAGAGAGTAGGCCTAGCTCACGGCGTGTTTCACCACAGCTTAACTCCGCAGGTAGTTCCGGGTGAGATGAATTTAGCGAGATGTTGTTTTTGCCGTTTTATAGAAGGATACAACTTTTAAGATGTTTGAGGTGTCACTAAAGCCAAAAAAATAGCATCGAAGACACTTCTCTGCTTGAACTGTATCTTTTCACAAAAAGCTTGTTTTCTCCATTTATTGGTCAAAAACTGGTGTTTTTGTTGAAACCAACCTATGTTCTACTGCTGACTACTAAAGAACGGAATAAGGTAGAACATTTTTTTTTTCCTGATGAAAGAAGAGAGTCTACTCTTTCTTTTTGTGTGTTCCATGTTTACATAGTCATAGCACAAACTATTCTGTGGCTCTTGAAAAATCAGTCAAAATGCTCAAAAAACTCTGGCAGTATGGGACTCTCTGTTATGAAAATGGCTGGCAGTCAATGAGTTAAAAAAAATAAAAGGAGCGTTCTGCCATTTTCGGAGCCCGATTTTACCTTCCTGACGATGGTGAGGCGCGGGTGCAGGTTGGCGAGGCCCCCGGGGGGCAGCGTGGAGCAGCCGGTGGTGAACTGCAGGAAGGCTTTCCTCTCGTCGGAGGACATCCCGCACAAAACTCGGACGAACCGCAGAAAGCCGGGGCTGGGAGAGATCGTCGGCCATTAGTGTGTGTTCAGCTTTAAAGCGATGAGCTCAAATGTCTGTGAGAAAAGTACCTGTCTCTAGTGTAACCCAGCTTTGGTTCCGTGTAGTTTATGATGTCATCAGCAGTCCAGGAAGGTGATTGGTTGCCGCAGAGGATCATCTGCACCTCTTTATGGCTGAAGGAGCTCAGTTTCTCCATCGGGAACACGCGATTAAAACCCTCTGGGGAGCGGAGGGGTAAATGAGCAGAGATCTCTTGTTACAAAATAATGATTCAAACAGATGGTTAATCGTGTTTTCTTCACTGGAACCTCCTACACCTGCTCCATCCCAAGATCCCCGAACAATAATTGTCACTAACAGGCAGAAAATCCACTCTCACCGATGGGTTGAGGATCTACATTTCTGCATTTAGAAGACGCTTTTATCATTCAACTGTAACATAGATTACACCAGTACTATACATTGAGTGCTATATGCAATTAGGAAATAAGATAGCAGCTCCCACAACTTCCAGAAAACAGAAACATGTATGTGTGGTTGTGTGTGTCTACCTTTAAATGCCTCCATTTGCTTTTGGATGCCGGTATGCATGCAGAAGTCAAACATCAGCTCTACGTACTCCTCTGCGTTCTCCATGGTCACCATCTGCGCATCAAAAGCCAAAAGTGAGACGGGTCGAACTGTGATGCATGTCCAACTAAAAAACAGGACCTCAGATTTGTCAAACATGGCCAAAAGGGGACACGGCTCGCTGGGGAAATTAATGCTTGCACAGAAGTGTGAGAAGTCACATCTTTATGTGTCGCATCCTGTACTGATTTAATAAAAGATGTCAAATTTTGATGTCAAAGAACAATCCCGAGTATCAGTGGAAGGGAAGTTTTTTCCCCTTACAATAAAGTCACTAATTGTAGGTCACACTTTTATCCCTGAGCAGGGAAGGGAATGATTGTAGGATAGGTGGCAAAGCTTGTCCAAACCATTCATAAATGTGGCTTGCCCAAGACTCGAAAAGCCTAAAAGCATAAAGGGAAACCAACAAGCAGGCTCGGACTAATCGAAGGAGTTACCTCATCGTCTCCGTTTGATTTGAGATCCACAGCTGAAAATCCATGCACTTTGGAGGACGGACAAAACTGGAAATTTAACCTGTATGCAGAGAGAAAGATCTTATTGAAATTCTACAGGAAATCTGTATTTACATTATAATAATTATTATATTATATTTATATAATATAATAAATTATTATATTAATAATTATATATATAATATTATAATAAATTATTACGATAATAATTATATATATATAATATAAATAATATATAATAATAACAACAACAACAACAATAATGATAATAATTTATTTAAATTATTTACAGCACAGGGCAGTAATATTGGGGGAAAAAATGGATGACTCATTTATACTAAGAGAAATTTTTAGTCCAAAATAATTCCATCTAGAATAAACCTGCTTTCCTGGCATAACCTGACAGCGTCTCTAGTAGGGAACAATATCTCACTATTTACAGCTGCTCTGTAACAGTGAGGATTGTTGAATGTTTCGCTGACAGCTTGTGTGTGTGTGTGTATGTGTGTGTGTGTGTGCGCGTGTGTGCGCGCAAGTGTTACCCGAGGTCCTCGACGCTGAGCGGGGGACCAGAGCCCAGCGGGTTCCGCAGCATCAAGTCCTGCAGCCTGGTGTTCTTCTCGTCTTCAGACAAACTCTTGTTGGCCAAAATCTGTCTCCTCTTCACCGCCAGCTCCTTCACTTCCTTCAGGAAACTCGCTCTAGAAAAAACACAAGAGAGGAGGAAAGATGTTGGTGGTGATGGAAAGCCGGGCAGCCTTTAAGAGCCTTCCACTCAGAGCCAGCAAGCGGGAAGCTCTTTACACCATTTTTAAAAAGTCTGCATTGATTTTTGAAGCATTCATTTTCATCTCTTGCCATTTTAATTCAACCTTAAATTGACCAATGTGTCGGAATTTTAAAGCATTCATTTTCATCTTTTGCAATTTTAATTCAACCTTAAATTGACTAATGTGTCAGAATTTTGAAGCATTCTTGTTGTGAAACATCCACAAACTGACAGGTATTAGACAGAAATCAGAAAAAGGAGACGGGACGTGGTCCGAAAACACTGGACTGGACCCAAATGGGAGGCAGGCTGATCGGAATGGATCTGAGTGGGAGATGCTCTCACCTGTGCGGGTTGACGAGCTGGAAGTCGTCCCACGTGAGGATGCCGTGGTACCAGGCGGGCGGTTTGGGCTTGGGCGGGTCCATGATGAACTCGGATTTGGAGTCCTCGTCGAAGCTGCCCACGGAGTAGGTCTCCTGGCTCTCCTCGGTGGAGGCCTCCGACTGCAGGTCGGACAGCAGCAGGAACGGCTGCGACTGGGGCCGCTCGGGGGCGTGGCCCTGCGGCGAGCCGCGGGACTGGTACAGCAGCTTGCTCATGTTGGACTTGATGTCCCCCATGCAGAGGAGCTTGAAGAGGGGCTGGGATATTGGCAGGTCCACCAGCCGGCTGTCCTGGATGCACTTGGCCAAAAACACTCCGAGGAAGTGGAAGAGTTTGGTCACGGCGTCCAGCTCCTCGCTGTCCTGAGGGAACGGCGCCGGGAACAGTCCGCACGAGCGCTGGACGTAGAAACCGGGAGGCTTCAGACCACCGCCCAGGTCCACCTAATGGACAAAAAAACACAGGATGAAGCTCAGTATCCGACATAATTTGTCACGATCTGTGCTTTATACATGCCTGAAGGTAAACTTACAAGTCATAGGAGTTCAATTCAAAAGCAGGAAGGCTAAACATAAGTCCCTCAAATTTAAACTACTGTCACCGTTGTGGGTAATTTTTCATTACTGATGGTCACACCCCTCTAGATGCAAACTGCTGGACAACAGAGCGGCCAGAACAACATTGGCAAAGATCTTCCAAACAGTATCTCATTGATAAGAGCAGAAAGCAAATACTCATTTCTGCCACTATTTTTTACCTCATATGGCCGGAATTTTTCATTTTCATGCTCATTACCCTTGTTACTTCCAGCAGCTAACTTAAATAAGCAACTGAATGGGCAAGTGTTGTGCACCAAACACCAAGGCAAATTCCTTGTAAGTCTAAAAACCTACTTGGCAATAAACCTTATTCTGATTCTGATTCTGATGAAAAACTCAGTATGTCTTTAAATAAAAATTCTTTAAAAAGAGCAATCGCATCTTTTTGGATAACCAGCCGACGCATAAAGCAGACACTTCCCCACCAGCGGTGGATGTGTGATCTGACCTGTCGCGACTCGTCGTCGGGGAAGTCGTCGTCACACAACCAGATGCCCAGAGACGTTCTCTGAAACTCTGCAGCCACCAAAGCGTAAAACTCCAGAGTGGGACCGAGACCCGTTCCCTCCTCGCCCTGGAACTCCACCTGAGCACACCAGACGTGGCATTAAATCCGAAACAAGAGCCAGAGTTGGCCGTGGGCAGGCCATAGAGTGGAGCTCACATTAAACAAAAGACAAATGTTGATTTAGACGACTCCTCACCTCCAGCACCGACTTCCTGTCGGCGTGGATCTGCATCACCGACTCGGCCCATTCCATCATGGAGTCTCCCCGGGGGACTTTGACCCGCTCGTGTTTGAGCCGACCCACCCGGAATTCCCCGGGATCGTCCCGCCTGGCCGTGGTGGAGGGCCGGGAGCGCTCCACCGTCGCCTCCCGCCTGTTCTGGAGCCACACGATTGCCCTGCCGACCCATCAGGATTAGAATTTAAAACGCCGCAAAACGGACAACACTCAGAGGGGTCAGCTTCAGGGAATCGGTTACCACTGCTGGTCAATGATCGGGGTGGAAAACTGATCTGGGATTAAGTTTTTTTTTTGCAGAGGATCACAGACTGGAGCTTTAAATACCGGATCAGTCAAGTGGAATGACAGGAAATGCTATAATCCCATTAGTAAAGGTCAAAAATATGAGAAATATGTTGTTAGCTCTGTAAAAGACTGTCTTAATGTATTCATATGATTTTGTATATATATATTCAAGTTTCATGGATCAAATTACTGCTGATGAGGTCGTCAGTGTACTGGTACTTTTCACTTTATACTTTCCTATAATCGTGTTTTTTTTTTTTTTTTTATATTCCTAGTTAAGGCCCTTTCCCAGTTTGTGAACTCACCTGGAGGCCCCGAAGGCAGTGCAGGTGAAATACAGCTGTCTGGTCTCGAAGGGGATGAGGAAAGGGCACTTGGAGGTGAGCTGTTCGCACCAGTCGGGCAGCGCTCCGCTGGCCAGAGCCAGAGGCTCCTGGGTGAGGAAAAGATACTTGAAGAAACTGTTCGTGTGGTGTGGGGGACTAAATGAGGCTCGAGTGACCATTAGTTGTTTTTACAGCATTATACCATCTCAGTGCTGCACAGTGCTTTTCGCTAACATGGTAATCCTAAAAGCCTAAGTAAAGGCAACTGGACTACTTTGAATCTTGACATCATTCTTTCAAAGGCTTCTTATGTTCTAAACTATAAAGTGGGGAGAATCCTCTAATAAACAAGAGTGGAGGTGAACCTGACATACTGGTTTTCCTATGCTGTGCCATAAAATTGTGGAGGGTTTGTTTAGCCTCTCCTTGATATACAGTAGGTCCTCAAACTCTTTGTTGGTCTGTATAGTGAATACAACACCATTTAGTTTGAGTGCCTGTGTCTTTTCCTGAGGCTGGAGAAATTGGTCTGAGGGTGTTCTTAGGTTTGAAATGCTGCAAACCTCTGTCTTAAGGTTTCCATCCTTTTTATTTTATACTGTACAGTCCACAATGGATAGCTTGAGGTTCTCTGCTTATTGCCTTTTGAAATTGATATTGCTGTCCAATGCAAAACACATGAAGTCAAAGGCCTCCAATTCTTAACCCAGGTACTGTCCACATATCTGTAACAGTGGTACGATGTACTTCCTTTGTATGAACTTAGCTCCCAAACATGTAGTTTAGTACTGATAAAGCCTCAAAATCTAAGAAGTCAAGCTTTTAGGATTCATTAACCCATCTTTACAATCACAATGGTCACTGAATAACAGGAGAGGAATAGAACACTTTACCTTTTCTGCCTTTTGAAATTATTTATGTAGAAAACACAACTACAATCTGTATTCAGGCAGATGGTCATAAGTATTTAAAAACAAACAAAACGTGCCAACAAAGACTAAATGAAGCCTTTCTTTTTTTCATAAAAAAGGCGGTATAATTTAGACTGATTAAATGTTTAGCAAAACTGGAGAATTGGGATTTCACCTAATTTCTGCTGAGATCAAAACTAATTTATTGCAGTCCTGTAATTTAGGGCAATCAATGGAACACCACAGCTTGTGTCAGAATAAACAGAGCAAAGCCTGGATTAAACCAACAGGAACAGGAAACAGAAACCCACCTCGATCTGCTGTAGAATCTTGGTGGTGATCTTTTTGCTGGTAAACTCCTCCGGTGGTGCATTGAACTGCAGCTCTTCAAGATCTGGAAGCCAAATAAAGTGACTTTAGACGACGGAAAACCTACACATCCCTCTCCAGTTCCTGCTGGTACACGTGGGGTGGGATATAGAATTCCATTGGTTGTTGGTTGTGAATAACACAATCACTGAATGCAGCATGATAACAGCACTAACTCTACAAAACTCTTTTTTTTTCCCCTTTTCTTTTTTTTCCTTTCCTTTTTTTCCCTTTCCCCCCCCCCTTTTTTTCCTTTCACTGCTGTGTTTTAAATTGTCAAAGACTTCACATAAAAATCTGATATGGGAAAAAGAAAAAAACGGAATGACAGGGAACCCCTGTCAAATTGTGGAATAAATACCCTTAACACATTGGTTTAACTGGTGGCTCCAGGCCTGAAATCAAGTGCCATATTATTTAAAGAAGAGCAGCACCAGAGATGACACAATATGGAAATTAACTGCGGAAGCTTCGCAAATGCAAGAGGAAAGATCGACGATATGTCAAACTGACATATCACCATTGAGAGCAAAAGTTAAGTCAGATGGAACACACTGATACAGAATAGCTCAACATAGCTGTGGGTGCTTTAGCTCTGTGTGAAAGTCAAGCTTGCTTTGGAGAGACGTGGATGAAATTATACGGAGTGCAAAAAACTATTTCAAAAGTAACTAAACCCCCAAGTGGTTTGAACCGAAGAGTCGGTGTGGTTTCCGTACCCTCCTGCAGCGTGCGGGCACTGGAGGAGGAGTCTCTCCCGATGATGTACAGGATGCGCAGCAGCTGCAGGACGTCCTCCACCCCGCAGGCATTCTGGCTGCAGCCGGCCTTCGCCTGCGCCGCCTCTCTCGCCCAGCCCAGGATCTCGCTGCTCTGATTGGCCGACACTGAAGTTGGGCTCAGACCACCCGAGCGGCCTCCGACGTTGTTGCCGTGTTCAAGGAACTCCTGCGGGTAGAAACGGATCAGACTCGTTTGTCAGTGATCAGGAGATTTCATTTAGGTCACACACCAATTAAGAAACCCACAAAATTCCATTTTTGTCCTTATGGCTATGAAACGAAAACACATTTTTCTGCAAATGGGGATTGATCGTGAATTGTGAAGTTAACACAACAACATCTCCATGAGCTAGCAGAAGCAAACAGGGAAAGCTTTCCCAGTGTTGGGTGCCAATTCCTCTTATTTGTCCTCATAGTTTTGAATGACTTTTCACATAATCACTTGAAAGAACATGTCATCCATTACTGTACAGAATTTAACCCCCAGTCATCTTCCCCAAAATGTAAAGACAGCTAAGTGTGGTGTGTCAGACTTACCATCTTGTCACTCTCCTTCTCTTTATCAGAGTCTTTGAGCTCTCTGTACATGATTCTGCAGGAAAATAAAGCCTCAGTGAAACAGTGAAAGCATCTGAAAAGCTTGTCTGGGGCCTTTTTCGGTCGGAAGCAGACACCTACGTGTACGTGGGTTCCCAGATGCGTCGCAGTTTGTCCGTCTTCACAGATCCGCTGCAGGACAGCTGGAGAAGTCGCTGGACGTAGTAGAAGATGGTCAGCTTGTAGTTGGACAGTGGGAGCTCAACTTCGCGGGTGGTCCCGAGCCCGGCAACCTAACGCGTACAAACCCAAACCAAATCAGCATTCAGGTTTTTCTGTTGTATAGACACAGTATTAACTTACTAAGGTTGTGTTAAAACTGCTCAGGCCAGCACGATTAACTTAATGTATATACCCTAAATGATTAGTGTAAATGTAAATGATTAGTAGTAAACATTACTAGTAAGTCCAGCTTTAAAGTGTATGTTTTCAGTCTTCTTAACCGCACTTAATCCAAACAGGAAAAGCCACATAGTAGGTCAACCGCAGTACGATTATACCGCCACCGGTTTGTTCTGGCTTTAAATGTTAGACACAGCTGACTGGGAACAACCAATATCTTTTGCTCCATTGAGCTGGATGAAGGGATTTTATAATCCTTTCTATTACTACTCAATCTTTGCAAAGGCCAATGGGATTTGGAGGACCGATTGTGCTCTGAACGGTACCTTTAGAGTGAGAACGAGGTGAGGAGACGGGGCGCATTCCACTTCTTCACGAACCTCCGATCGAGGTGTTCCTGAACCAAAAGAGAGCATTTAACTTTTAAGAGACATTCTTTTCTTAAAACTAAGTCAGTGTGGACACAAAATATGTCATCATGACTTAAAATAGTGTTTCTTTCTAACTTTATTTTGTATTAACATGATAAATGTTAAAAATTCCATTTAGTTAAATTGCATTTATGTTCTGGTTTTGAGCTTAAGCAGCTAATGTTGGCTTGTGTTGTAAAGCCAACATCAGCTCAAAGAACCTTAACCTGATCCCTCATCCACAGTAAGTTACATAAATATTCATAAATGTGTTAGTTCTGTTTCCATCTTCAGCTTCACAGTGTATGAATCCAAATGGCAGACCTGGATTGTTTATAGAAACAGAAGTTTTGTAGGTACACCTTTATAGAATGTTACAAATAAGATATTGGCTGTGGTGCTGCTTTTAATAGATCTGTGCAATGCTGAATTCTGATATTAATCTGATGGCATTCCTCTGAGAAAGTCAAAGCCAAGATGGTAGCATCAATAAGGTCCCACTTGAACTGCTGGTAAAAATGAAAACTTTTGGGACCAGCTATTATCCTGAGTGACCAAGACTAAGCTCCACAAAATGTCAACACATTATGAGGTAAATATACTGAATACTTTTACACAGTTTTACAAAAATGGCAACAATCTGAATGTTGCTGGTCAATCAAAAGATTAAAGAACACAGAGATGCTTTGAGCATACATTTCTTAGAATTATTCGAACCAATTCAAGTTGATTTTATAGAAAGACAATAAGTTTGATTAACTTGCGTTTGATTTGTCCTGCACATAGTGAATGATGTTTTAAGGGTCAGGGTTGTCAATTAAGCCTATATGTGTGTGTACTAAAAATGGCTTGCCTGGTTGGGGGATCTCCAAGTCAGTTGTTTGCTGGACATTAGTTCTTCCAGGTCGGGGGTCAAAAGCAGGAACCAAAGCAGAGAACTGTCTCTTTAGGACAAAATCATCATCCCATGTCCTCCTGCGTCCTCCCTTGGTTTCATACTCCTCTTCCTCCTACAAGCGGAAATCCACACTCTTCACATAGTCTGACAACACCTCTAGGACGCAATGCTTATGTTTGAGCAGGTCATGGCTGGAACATGGTAAAATTGTAAGAAAAGAAAAAGACTAAAAAATATAATTTGAAAAAATATGAAAAAACAGACCAGACTGAAACAAATGCGAGATGAAAAATGTCTCAATCAAATATCATTTCTGACCAAAATCCTCCTACATGGTCACTTCACATACCAGGACCTCCTCGTACTCCTGATCCTCCTGATTGTCATCTTCATTTTCGTCATCGTCGTCATCGGGCTCTGGGAGGTCCTCCTCGTCGTCCAGCTCTGCCAACAGAGTGTTGGCGCGACAGCTGTCCAGGAAGTCTGCAGGGGGGGGGTTTCAGGAAAAAAAACAAGAGAAACTATGTGGAAAAAGAGAGCGACTGTTGGGTGGTGTCCACAATCTGATTGTTAGACTGTGTGGAAAAACCACAGAGCGCCTGGTAAAACAAATAAATAAAAAAACAAATATAAATGAAAGCTATATTCATAGTATGGGCTACATTGTTTGAGTCTAGCTTACATTTAGTAGTTGACTAAAACAAGTGTGTTTTGGCAGGTGAATGAGATATGAATTTTAAAGTGGAAAGTACAACAGCACCTTTATGGACGAAACATTTCTTTAGATACACAGGAAAACAAGAGGGACACGTAGAGCAAAGCTATAAATGGCTGCAATTTTCCATTTTTGTGAATACTGCTAACAGTGCAGTAGGGTTGTCACGATACTAAAATTTTCAACTCGATACCGATACTCAGAAAAATACTCGATACTCGATACCATTTTCGATCCACCCGTTACTCCACCCGCCCCGATTCCCTGATGGTAAAACAAAGACCCCAAAATTTAACTGAATTATGACAAGTTAGTGTCTTTCATTTCAAACTGACCTGTTACTGACGTTATCGTGACTGGTGGCCCGTATTAATGACCCTACCCCTGACCCTCCAGCCTTCATAATTGTGAGAAATAAATATTTTTTTGGTGAAACTTGTTTGGACTTATTGTACAAAACTATTTAACATCCAATATTTTAACATCATATTATGGATAGAGTTTAATTCAGTGTTTGGAAGATTAATTTAACTATTTTTAAATTATTGTCTATATTGCCATGAAGCAATTAGGATTTTCTTGCCTGGGATATTCCTTTTGGTGACGTAATCAAAATGGCCGATTGGATGTGGGCGGAGTTTTATATGTACTTGATTACTGTTGGCGTGTTGTAATTAGCCATTAGCCGCAGATAGCAGTTCAAGGCTAACGTCTTGTTAATGATCATAAACAACGTAAATAAATACATGAATAAATCAGAGAGAAGGGGGGCAGCGAAAGCAGGTCAGCGTCGCGCGCGCGCTCGCGCGGGCTCGCGCGGGCGCGCGCGGTGGTATCGATACTTTTGAAAATGAGTATCGTATCCGGATACAACATTTTAGTATCGATACTTTTTAAAGTATCGATACTTTTGACAACCCTACAGTGCAGTAATAAGTTCTGAGGGTTTATGATGGCAGGGCTCAGTGTGGAATTAAAACAAAGAAGAGGCACCAAATCACGATATGAGCAAGCTCTTTCGAGTGACTTAACCTCATATTTGATATTTATTGACCATGTACGGATGTCTTTTCCTCACAGTGAAACCAAGTGAACTTTCATCTATAGCCACTCTTGGATTCCCAAGTCAGAGCCCTAATAGGGGATTAGTGTGTGAACCTTTCTGTTATGATGCCATCGGTGCTGTGCCAACACGGAGCCGAAATGTCAGGTATCGTTACATGCTGGACCGAATACCAATTAGACACTTAGGCAGATGTTAGCAGCCAGGGGTTTTAAGGGCTTCCGGCAGCCAGTTAGCTAAATCAGGCTTAAAAGTGAGCGTGTGTGTGGGATGTGCGTGGGTACCAACCATAGAGAGAGAACTCAGCCTCCTGTCCTGTGTCGCTCTCACTAGATGTGGATGTCAGGCTTGTCGTCAGAGTGTTGCTAAGCAACTGGCCCACTGATAGACCCGTGGTAGCTGTGGCTACATTATTGCCGCTGGTTACAATAGAAGTCGACATGGTAACGGTGGAAGTGGTGCCAGTAGTAGTGAGATTAGGAAAGCTTTGAGCACCCATAAGAGGAGAAGCTGCAAACAAAACAAAGAGCAGTTAGTTGGTCGGAGACCACAGAGACAGCAGTACGTGAAGTTTGTTATGATTCAGTCAGGTGACGCTAAACACCAGGTGATGCCCGGAGGGTAATCATGCCGTTTCACTGATTAGACAACATTAAAAACCAACTGCAAGGCACTGTACAGGTCCCTCTCGTGTAATCTGAATAACCCAAACATGCCGAATATCGCGAGTTCTGACAGATTTATGTATTAGTTTGGACTTGTTGGACTCAAGCAACTTACAGGGCTAGAGACAGCTTTTCATGATATAGAAAATAATTATTGATACTAATATTAGAAAATCTGGATAAATGATTTTCTGTGTAACAACTGTGTGTTGAAAACTGGGAATGCAGAACTATAAAGCCAGGTTGTGCAGCTGTCTAAACATGTTTTAGTTTTAAAATAGAAATGCTATAAAAATGAAATTCCTCCACCAATGTGGGTCTGCAAACTGAAGAGCAGTATCACACTAGTGATGCTTGACATTCTGAATCTATGGCCCCTTCAGAATGAGGCAGAAGGTGTTATGCGACTCTGAATTTGGACACGGACAAAATAATCAGCATTAGTTTCGCCACGTCGCGGCTTTGCGATACTCACTGGCAGTGCTCATGACGTTCCTCCCCAGCGTGTTCGTGTTGTTGTCGCTGCTGCTGCGGCTCAGGTTCATGTTGTTGGTGGCGTTGGTGCGCGACATGTTGGGAGCCCGGCGGACAAACGACTCCATTAGGCTGGCCTCTCTGGACGAAAGGTTGGGCACGCTCGCGCTGGAGCTCATAGGGGCCCCGGCGGCTAGCAGGGAGCTGACCGACAGCCGCGTGTTAGCGGCTGAACACAGGGGCCTCTGGGAGTACGTATCCTTGCTGGACGACTCCGACACTGAGCTGACGTCGGGGGAGCTGACGCTCACCAGCCCCATAGAGATGGCTGCCGCCGGGTCATTGGCGGTGGATGCCGCCGGTGAGTGATGTTCGTCTCCTGTTGCGGACGTGTCGGCGGTAAGCGTGCCAGAGCTGGACGCGGAACCGGATCCGCCCTCTGCGGCAGAGGACAGCACCACGATGGGCTCATGTTGATGTCCATCGGAACCGACCACTCCACCCGTTACTCCACCCGCCCCGATTCCCTGATCGAGGAGCAGTCCCTCAGCTTTTCTCTCCAGGTGCAAACCGCCTGTGCCGGGCAGCCCGGCGGCGGAGCTGAGGCTAATGTCCGAAGAGGAAGCCACGCTGCAGACGGAGCTACTACTGCCCTTCCTGCTGGAGGAGCTGGCCCCGCCTTTATCGGGGCAGTTATTTTTCACCAGGCTGCTCCAGGAGGGCTGCTGCGAGGAGGATGAGGTGGAGGATGATGAGGATGAAGTGGTGGTGGTGGCTCCGCCAATGGCGACCGGAGTCACCGAGGGTCCCACCGTGGAGGAGGCGGGACCTGAAACAGTGGATGAGACAGGTTTGGGTGATGGCGCTGTGGCAGCCGACTCAGGGTCGTACCCTGGGGCAAGCTTGAGGTCAAACTTCCCTTCAGCGCCCATACGGTAAGAGTTAGAGCCGCCAGCATCCCAGGTTACATCAATCCAGCCTGGATGGACAAAGAGATAGGAGGGAGATGGACGGATGGATGTCAGAGACCCGGCAGAGAGGGAAAACAGAGAGAGAAAGAGTGGCAGGAGGCAGACAAGCAGCTTACAGTCAGAGCAGCTCCACAGTGAAGTAGACCATTCATGTCAATTTCTCCTTTAAAGTCATAATGAAAAGCGCAATAAGCAAACACCTAACATGAAGTTCGACATTTAATAAATCGATAGCACGACAAAAAAATTATTCTGAATACTTTCTTGAGTAACAATGTCCCCGTTCAGACATGGAACACATAACATGGTCTTCCTCCATTCATATGGACATTGCTTAAGAGAGATGGCCCATTAGACATTTTATTCACATATACCAAAGACAGTATTTACCATTCAGCACATAAAATTACGTTTTTTACTGACTGATGATTGTGATTAAATCATCACCATGGTTATTGATATTAGCGTCAAATATTAGCCATGGTTTTGTGGAAGCTGCTGAAAAAATTAATCCGATCGTGCACGTTATATTTGTAAAAACTGAATGGGACTAAAACAACACTTTTGGGTGCTGCAAGAGTCTCAGCAGTACGTGTCAGAAATGAGCTATTCTGAAACTTAACTGCTCTTTAGTTCCAAAATGGTAACATTTGATGCTATATCCATAGTATCACGTCTGTTGAAATTGAAAACTTTGGCCAGATGAAAAACATCAGCTCGTTGTGAAAATAAAAGTAGGTGTGATCTATTTATTTCCGCAGAGCCACAGTAAATCAAAAGGTCGACCAACCCCCCATTGCATGAATAAATTATGTAAAACTTTGTTTTACTTAAAAAAAAAAAAGAAAGCTGTTTCACTGTGACTTTCTACAAAAAGGGGTGAAAGAGACAGAAAGACAGAGGGACAAAGAAAGGATGAGGATAAAGAGGACAAAGAAAGGGGAAAAAAAGAGTGCGGTGGAGGTGTTCTTGGATAAGTGAAACAAACATTGAGAAAAAAGCAAACTTTGGGAAAATCAAAAAGTTCGACTGAGGTGGGGGGGAAAAAGTCCCCAAAAGTATCTGTATAACTTCTACAAATGCAAAGGTAGAGTGTATGATTCCTTGCTTGTTAGATTGAGGATTAAGACCTGACTGACTGGATCACTGATGACAGATGGAGATAAACCCACCGGACTATTGAATTTATGTAATAACGAGGAAAAAATTCCAGAGAATCACAATGTAGAGAACTGAGATTTCGGCATAAAGTTTGTATGATAGGTTTCCCTAGCAGCAGGATTTCAAAAATATGTTTTTGCCCATACGGCTAAAGCAGCAAATATTCAAAGGATAATTAGTCACAGGGAGGGCTACATTTGCTTTTTCTGCAAAACAGATTTTGTTTTCTAAATGCCTACATTACATAAGCATAAAACGAGTACCCAAAAATAGGATAAGTAACTGGAAACAAGGTCAAACTGATAGGATATCAACAAACAGTTAGGGTGAACAGTCCAGATTAGGAAGCACAAAAAAAGAAAAATCTGATTTCTTTTCAAAGATAGTATAGTTAAATATATGTAAATATATGCATATGCAAAAAACCTGCTAAAGTTTTGAGGACAGACACAATAGGCTCGCTAATTTATCGTGAAATTTTCGTGAAGTTTTCTAAGATGCTTTGTCTGGCAGCCACATGACGCCTGCGGCAGGCTTTTGCATCTTTCCGGTGCCAGGTTAGTCATACCGTTGTGGGCCTCCCCGGTGACGGTGCCCTCTCCTGCTGGGTTTCCGTCCTGGTCCCGCCACTTCCAGTCAATCCCGCGTACGACCCGCGCCCCCGGGACAATGTACTTCATCACCTGTGAGCGGAAGAGGCGGCGTTGGCGGCGCAGGTTTGCCTCTGCCTCTTTCACAGCTTTTCCTGAAAGATTGATAGAAGTTGAGAATGGTCAACGATAGAGACGGGAAAAATAAAGGATATTCTTTAAGTGACTGCAAGCTGAAGCTGATGTTGAATAAGGGCTCACCAAGCTGGTCCTCACAAACGGCAGTGATGGTGCCGTATAGCTCGAATCCAGACAGAGACAGGTAGTGCGTCTGGCCACTGGCATTTTTCCCCATCTGCTTTATTCTGATGTGCCTCCAGCCTTGCTTCTCCTCTTTGGATGGGTCCAGTGGCCATGTGGCTGTCGACCTTTGGAGACACACTTGCATTATTAGTTGTCATATCTTAAAGAAAAAAAATACTGAAGAATAATTTTTCAACTTTCCATTTAGCCTACACAGAGATTATTATCACTATATTATACGTCAACCTAAGGCTTAAACTGACAATAACTGTGAGGGACTTCAGTCATTTTTAATCTCTATCTATTTTCCTTCTGAAATACTATCAATACAATGAAACAACAGATGTGTGGAAATTGTTCACTATCAATTTGCAATTCAAACCAACTAAAACCTGTTCTCAAAGATGTTTCTAATTATTTTGGAAATTATTTATAGTGCCTCCTGGGTCTATTTCTATCACCTTGATGTATTTCCTCATTTTTTGCTTGAATGAAAGCTAAAATGAGTGTTTCAAACAGCATGGACTGGCATGGTTATTACTCCATTCAGTAACTTCCTTTACAATGTATTTTACCCTATATATTTACCAGTATAGAGCTAATGAAAACAATTAAAAAAGTACGTTGTTAAGACTGGAAGTGTAACATTCAAGGTAATGGGTATACCCTGGTTCGTTTAGGCTGCCATCATCTATGTGGGTGTAAAGAGTGGACCAGTTCTGACCATCCTTGGACACCTGAAATACCCAGTTTCTCAGTGCGGAGCGGCCGTAGCCCCTGTACAGGAAGAAAGCAATGTTACAGATGAAGAAAATAAAACAATGAAAACACACACATATATTTGTGTCCATCCATCCATCCGGCTCTCCTGCGTAGTGTGTATGACAAGTTACCTTGCATGCCTCAGAGTGTACGCTGAGGGGATGACCCATAGGCCCAGGTCAACAGCGAACCACGCGTTCTTGTCGTCGTTGGTGTGGCAGTTGAGGGCAGAACTATCCCGGCTCAGGATGTCCTCCAAGCGGCCGTAAGGGAGGTTCCGCCCCTCTGAAGACGTCACCACCACTAGCCCGTACGCTGCGGGGTTAACCCACTCGTAGGCCGTTCTGATGTGAACAGAAATGTGTGTCAATCACAAAATAACCGCATTAAGAATGATGACTAAGACATCAAACAATCCCAGATATCCCAAGATGTAAATATTCCTGCCCATGGGGATTTTTCACAGACAGATAAGCAAGAACAGTTTTTCCCAGGAGTATTTCAAACTGACCAGTGTGACTGGACTTACTTTGCATTGGTTCCAACCCAGTAGATGATGCCATTCTCATCAAAATCATGCTGGTGTCTGAAGGTGAAGGTCTGCCCTTCTCTGAGTTTCCTTACAAATACGAAGGATGAGCGCTCAAAGTCATACCATTGCTTCGCAACCTGAAAGATAGGGCAGAAAAGAAAAGACGGGACGGAGTTGAAAACGAAGGGCTTTTCTGTAACATGTCTGCGTGTTTCGAAGAAACTTTTCATTGCGGCCTCACCATTTTAAGCAAATACTGCTCCAGGGACTCCACAGTTGCGAGTGGTTCCATCTTCAACATGCGACCTGTCCGGTCAATAAGAGCCGTCTCGCCGGGCGCTCGCTCCAGACGAAACCGCAACCTCCTTGTCAAGATCTGAAAAACCCAAACATAGTTCATGAGCTTTGACACGTTCAAATGAAAATGACGGACAGCCTCCCATAGATCACACCACGATCCCAAAACACAACCACTTACTTGCAGGTTGTAAGAGGATCCTGGGGTGTCATACAAGTGAAGAGGTAGACGCTCTATTGACTCCAAGACGGCTATCAGTTTTCGGATTAAGGCAACAGCTGGTTGGCTGCACATACACATGGACACACACAAACTCTTGAACCATAATCTTATTGTTTAAAGAATATTATCATTTACAAAAAAAGACTTGTTTTGGAAATCAATTACCGTATTGTAAACACATCTCATTTTCCTTTATTAAACTATTTTTCCTTTACTGTAAAATAAGTTTAAACACCAATAGCTCTACTGGCAATGGCTTAAATTTTTGAAAAGCAAGTCCTTTTAAAAAAAGGAATGTTACATACAAAAAAGCGAGATTATGAGATCAAGATTTAATCCTTGTGTTTCCCTTTTGTCATTCATGTTTGGGGGTATGAATGACCCCAGAATGAGGTTATCTGCTCTACTAAATTTGTGCTTTTATCTTTTTTAAGATGTGACTTTTATTTTATTTCCCCGTGTCCAGAGCAGTTCCTTGACACAACTAGCCCAAGTTGGAGTGAGTGTCTAAGGCCTTTTATTGCACCCCTTAGCTCACTGTCTGCTCCCCTCTCCTGTCCACACACTGATGACAGCCACAGATTCCAAAATTAAGCCCAGGATTAAGATTTATGTGATAGGGATGAGTCACAAAGTGATTCATCTTCCAATTACAACCTGTTGGGTAGATATTGGACCTCCCAACAAAAGCACTGAGGCCTGTAACACTGTAGATGACACCATGCTGCCTGTGTGCGTGTGTGTGAAAGTGATTTTTAATGTAAAAGTTTCACTTTGAGTGATCAACTACAATAGAAATTTGTTATACAAGTACAATCCATTGACTACTTTTATTGATCAGCTTACTCCTTTTCAAAGCCATCAAAAAATGTTAAATAAGACCAATAACTGAATTCATAGCGTGACAATGCACTTTAACCTTCAGATGTGCTAAAGCAGATCAATTCTCTATCATTTGAATAAAATCCACCAACCATGGGCCTTACCTTTCATTATCTTCATTCTCACTGAAAGCTGTCTTAAAGACATTGATCCTCTCCATTAAAGGTTTACAATCTTGCTTCATATCAATGTCCACACTCTGTATTGACAAAAAACAGCAGGAAAATCCATTTTAGTCAATGTCAAAGATTATAATATAAACATAGAGATGAACACCTCACTCACTTAAGTTTAAACATAAACTAAAGTGCGAATTAAAGAACTCAAATCCTCGACTTATCCTCTGAAGGGGATTTCATCCTGCCTTACATTTCTTTCTGTTCCCTATGTTTTTCTTAAAAGACTACTAAAAAACATCCTCCTTCTATTGTCTTTATACAAACTCCACACAAAAGGCCAGGAATTCAAACTGAAAACCCTTTTACCATAAGGCCTTGACACCTTAAAGCAAATAAGGCCTTAAATCACTTCCCGAGTAAATAAGTAATTACACTTTGAGGATATTTCAGATTACTACTAACATTATTTGAAGAGCAACAAATCTGTAAAGTTACATCTAGCATTCTTCTCCATTGGACGGTAATTAATTTCATTTTTGAGAGAAAAAAAAAGTCTGATTTCACATATTCTTACATTGCTCAGAACAGTAAACAGAGCCTGGACTAGGCCACTGCTACACATTTCGTACGGAGATATCGTGTTTTCATCCTTCAAAACGACAATCAGGTTCTCCAAGGCTGTTTTCATCAGGTCCCTCCAGGTGTTCTCGCCCTCAAAACACTGCAAACATCACACACACACACACAGGTACTTTTTAATCAACTGTTCAGTCCAGTATGTTTGAATGTACTGTGATGGATGTTTTCTATACTTGTCTGTTGATGTGCAGCTCCCAGGCAGACTCCAGCTGTGTTGAGATGTTCCTCAGGGTGACCACCACTCCTCTGGGCATGCTCTCCACGGCCTTGAAGTGGTCGTCGTACAGCTCCCTCGCCATGCTCTTCACCTTCTGCTTCGTTTTCTCCAGTTTTGACTTCAGCTTCCTCCCTCGTTTTCCAGTCCAGCCGGTCACAAACTCAGAGCCTGTCGGGGCAGAGGAAAGTCACTTTTAATTACTTTATAGAAATACTGAATGAACAAGGTAGCCAGAGGATTGGTGAACTAGTGAGTATGACTTTAAATATGTTACAATATCTGTTTAGCAGCCATCTGGTAATTACCTCAAACTACACATTCCCTGCTGATTTCTATACATTCTTTATTCAAGAACCATAACTCAGACTCACCCAGTGACGTCTCTGCAGTAAATGAGTGTTTGGTTCCTCGATTGGACTCGAAAACAAAGCCTGGTAGGTCCTCCTTTAGGATGGTGGCCTGCTGCCCATCCGAATTATGGATGGCAATCTCTCCATCCTTCAGGCAGGTCAGAGACCAGTTCCCGACTGTGAGCTTGGTGGGGCCGACAATGGAGAGGATGGGTTGACTGGTGGTCACCGGTTTCACCTGGCTTCTCGCCCGCTGCAGCTTTTCCAGGAACTCGCTGCGGGACTCTACAGAAAGAGTGAGAAAGGTAATCAACCGGAGGAGCGAATATATCAGGCGAGTAGATGCCGTGTGGGCACATACCTGAACTGTCTGACCCGCCCTCTGGACTTCCACTTGAGTACATAGTAGCAAGCTTTCCATCCAGGATGAATCTGAACCAGCCGTTTGAGCCGTTGGAGAGCTCGAGGGCAGCAGCGTCTGACCAGATGTAGAGACAGTCCCTGCCTCTGATGATGGACCAGTCCCTCCAGTGGTACGGCTTCCCCTGTTGGATTTCTTTAGCGTCTTCCTGTACCTCCTCATCCTGCACAAATCACAACATAAAACAATTTAATAGGAGAGCCTTGTATTTGTAAGGTTTCAAAACATTACAGAAAAACGTAATTACATTTTCCCCCACCTTTTCAGGTTTTGTTTCGTCCTCGTTCTCGTCATCAGATGCCGGTCCAGCCAAAGTGGACACCTTATTGATGACCCCCAGTCGGGCCAGCTGGTCGAGGAAAACGTCCCCACCTTTATCCACCAGATCTCTGATGATCTGCAGAGCCAGCAGGTGACCGTCGTCGTCGTCCTGACAGATTAGGAAACAAGAAAGACCAAATTTGAATTCCTGAACATATATGTAAAAACATGCATTCACACACACATGTAAATGACCGTTTACCTCCTGATCCAGGACCGTGGCGGTGATCTCCACCAGTACCGTAGGCAGGTTGTGACCCGTCTCACTGTCGCACACTTCTCTCAGCAGAACTTCGCTGCTGTAATGAACCATCTTCCTGATCAAAGCAAGACTGGCTTTCCTAAGAAATAAAAAAAAAAGACACCAAAAATAAAAAAGAAGTGGAAGCACTGGAAGTGTGTGTGGTACAGAGTGCCTTCTCAAACAGCAATTCTGATTCACCAAAATCTAAGCATGCCAGCAAAGAACTACAACAAGCCTCTTTGGTGATTCCAGAACTGGTTCTGAGTCAGTCCTTTCCAACCACCAAAACACTGGTTCCAAAACTGAAAAAGACCTAATATCCTGTGGTTTTTGGGAAGATAAGCTGTCTCTAATTAAATTACAATGACACCTCTGGATGTACCATTAAACAAAAAAAAATCTATAGTAAATTTGATCGGATATGGGGCTATTTTGTGAATTATTGCAAATCATTGAACATCTTACCATCTAACTAATGTGATTGGACAACCCCCCACCCCGCCCCGTTTATTTATTTATTTTATTTTGATTTTTTTTTCTGTGCGTTTGTGTGTGTGTGTGTGTGTATGAGTTATTTCTTTGACCACTACAAATGAGAGATATTGGGTACTGTATGTAAAAAAAAAAAAAACATGGAACAGATTCTATACTATTGGTAAATTACCATTATGTTTTTCTTCCACAATAAAAAAATTAAATAAATAAATAGATAAATGAAAAAATCTCTTCTGTTATGGGTCGGTTCTTGGCTTGAACAAGTTTAGAACTGGCTCCAGCTTGTTTGTTTGGCAAGTGTAAAAATGCAATGAATATTTTATCTGAAAATGGAGAAATTAAAAAAGGGGCAGCACTGTCCACATTTCTCCCTACAGTTTTGAAGCCAAATTTAAAGGAGTAGCAGTTTTTTGGAGACAAAGAAGAACAAATAACGACAGAATAAAGCAATTACCACACTTATGAGAGCTGTGATTTGTGGTCAGGTTACCTAATAGAAGGCAGCATGGTTTGCTGAAATGTTTGTGCAAAAACGGGGAGAAGTCTCTTCAGGTAGAAGGGAGCCATTTCTGGGTCTCCTCTCGGCTCGCTGCCTTCCTCATCCTCTTTGCTCACATCTTTCTTTCTTTTATCGTCACCCTTGTTCACTGGACACATCCAATCTCCTGAAACACAATTTGTATTCATTTTGTGGTTAATCAACAAGTTCTCTTTTGGATCATGTTAAAAATGTCAGAAAACAAAAAAAAAAACTGAGGTACAACAAAGCAAATAGAGGTACACAGCAGTATAAAGGGTTTAACTAACCAGGGGACTGTAGTATGGCCACCACTTCACTGTGTCCTCTCTCTCTTGCTTTGTCCAGAGGAGTCTTTCCATCTTCATCTCTCAGGTCTGGGTTCGCTCCGTGCCGCAACAGAGTCTGAACAGTGAACAAACAAGGCAAAAAATGTTCCATTGAAAAAAAGCATCACGACTGTTCATGTGATTGCCACTTGATTGGGAATACAGAAACAGCTAAGAGGAATTAGCATTTCAATTTACTTTGTCCGTTACCTTTGCTACTTGTGGCCGTCCAAAACAGGCAGCGTAGTGTAGTGAGGATGACCTCTGACCTCTGTTTACATCCGCCCCCCTCTCACACAAAAACTCCACCTGAGAAAACAACAACCACATTTGGTGTAACTAAAAATAACAAAAAACAAAACAAAACAAAAAAGTGGGGGGCCATCTAAATGCATTCTCATCTTTAAAAATTTAAATTACGTAATTTGCTGTTACCAACTAATCTGAAGTTTCCAAGCTACATTAGAGCATGAGAATTTTCCAGTGACATCTCTGACTTTTCAATGGCTTTTTCTTTACCATTTCCTGTGTGCCGAAAGCTGACGCCCAGTTGAGCAGCGTCTGTCCAACATCGTCCATGAAGTTCACTTCAAAAGCTGTGGGAGAACACACACACACACATTGCTAAATGCTCTACGGCTGTCCCAAACACAGAAACAAACCAAACCGCCATTGTTACACTTGTTGTGACTCAAGATTGAGACAGCAGTCAGAGGTTTTCATGGGAAATTAGAGATAACAGCTAAAAATCCTGGACAACAAAAACTGGGAATTGTGCGCTATGCTAAAACTACAATGCACATTTTAATCATAAACTAATCTGACTCATGCCAGTTTCATATTTATCTATTAACAGTCGGGAATGGGGACACAGGTTCCATCTTTGTTAACCTCAGTTAGGATTCTGTGTAACATACTGTCGTGCATTTACAGATATAAATCAGCAAAACTGCATACATTCAGCAACTATTGGGTATTTTTGACTCAAAAAACAAGTTTGTTGGTTTAGCGTCTAGTCTACAGGCCAGACGTCTGACCCCTGATGCCGACACGCTCACCTCCAGTGTCAATGGCGTCTATTAGAGCATCTGTATCCTTGCTGCGGATACAGTCGATGAGCTGTCGGTGTGACCTCTCTCCCGAGCTGTCCAGACGCCGCAGCCCGGGAATCCGGCCAGCTGACCCTGCGGTGGACTTTGGCAGTGCCTTTCGGCCCTCGAACAGGAGCACCAGCAGGAGGTCCACCAGCCGCATGGTGTCCAGCACACAGCGCTCATCCCCTCCCAGCGCAGACTCCATCGAGTCTGGAAGTGCTGAGCGCAATAAGTCCTAAACACATTAAAGAGCATTAGCATGCATCAACTCTGCGTGTTTTTCTATGTAAACATCATGGCTTGTTACAATAAATCAGTACATGTTGTGTGTTGTGTGGACTTACGTGTGTGACGAGAGGAGAGCCCCTGCACAGGGTGGACAGCAGGCTGACGATGGTCGACACCTGGTTGCTCAGTTTGGAGTCGGGGGCAGAGGGGGTGGCCCCTGTGGAAGGCCGACCGGGCTTGCAGGACGAGGGGCCGGACACGGAGCCCCCGGCGGCCGCCATCCGGGACAGGAGCTCCTCTGTCAGGCCGTGTTTGGCTAAAGGGGCCGGGTCCACGCCCCTGCGGGTGAATCTGTCCGCCAACGAGGCAAAGCAGCGTAGAGCACCATCCGACACCTGATGGTGAGAAACAGGATTGTGTCGATGTAGGACTAAAATTTAAAGGGAACTTCCACCAATTTGACATATTTGCTTCCATCCATAGAGTTAATGCGGGAGGCCAAACAACAATTTGATTAGCACAGCATTTTAGTATTATTCAGTATCAATTGTTGAATGTGCAAACTAATTAAATCCGAGACTGGGAAAGTGCAATTATATATTTTTATTTAGCATACTGGTTCAGTGTTTAGACCTCAGTAGTTGCAAACCAACAGAAAAGAACTGAATGGAACACTCACTAAGTCTCCGTCACTTAAATCATACAGCTATCAACAGCTGGGCTCAGATAATAACATTGTGTTGTTTTCACCTAAGCCTGTCTCCTACCAATAAGATGACAGAAGTTTCTTTCAACTTGCAATAAAAGGGCAGAATAAGACGCCTTTAGGTTGGATAATATCAGAAGAAACAAAGGAAGAGCTCAGCAACACTAGAGCTTTCAAGTCAAATGTTTGTTGTGTGGTTACCTGATGGTCCTCGTGTTTAAGGAGACTTGACAAAGACTCGACGCAGGTCTCCAGGGACGAGTCTTGAGGTTCCATCTTACTGCAAAGGCGAGAGACTACAGCCATGGCAGAGTGGAGGGTGTCTTTGTGGACCAGGTGGCCACTGTCTCTGATGAAACTCAGCACACAGTTCAGACCGCCAGCCTCAAAGACAGCCCCGGACTCTCTGGTACAGATCAACTCCAGCACCTGCAGACAATCGCAAGGTAACAAAAGTTCATTCAAATGTCCGTGGTAAATTTGTGCGTTATTTTCAGGACCATTTCATATTCTCGCTCAACTTTTTTTGCACATGAGGGCCTAAGAATATAAGTGGGTTATGTTCTGGATTTAACCTGGTTAAGGGGAAGGATTTCTTTATTATCTAAAGATCAAACAAACTTGTATTGTAAAACCAGTTTCCATTTACATATTTATGACTGGGATTTATGGCGTGGGGTCCTGGTTTAAGAAGCCTAATAAATAACTATAAAAATGAAGAACAACAAGAGTAAAATATCATATACCAATAACAGCAGAGAGTCAAAATATAAACGGTGGAGCTGAAATTAGCATTGCTAAATGTTAAATACAAATGTAAAAGCAAGA
>CAJRST010002224.1:18051105-18079202 GCA_907169785.1 Menidia menidia | reverse complement strand
TCTGCCTCAAAGAAAAGTAAATGAGTGAAAAGTTTGTGTACCTCTCTCAGCCCTAAAATAAACACTTCCTCTTGCAAAGAGGAAATCTAAGGTCAACTACATTGTGTGTGTAGCAGCTTATGGCAGAGGCCTGGACGTTCCAATCCTGTGTGTTGCAAACCGGCCACTGAGACGTGGGCAGCCGTTTTTTGCTGGCGGGGAGAGAACCTGAGCTGGTGTGCGAAGCGGAGTGACATCAGCTACATTTAGTTGGGACAGAGCTCCATAGGAGGGGGCAAGACTCATGCTGTGGCACTACCCCCGGGAAGAGGGGTTGTCGGGTTGGTGAGGGAATACTTTAAGCCCCAGGTTGAGTGGCTGTCTGGGGCTGCCTAACTGTGGATGCACGTCGCAGCAGGGAAGGTTCTTTTCGTGCGTAGGCATCAAACAGCAGCTCAGATTACTCAGCCTGTGGGCTTTCTTTCCTTGGTGGAAGTCATCGGGGTAGTCTAAAAGCCACCCTGTTGGTAAAGCACCCCGAGATGCTAAAGGTCTGGATATGATGCGACGGCGTGGCAAATAATCTATTTCCTCTATCATCACGACGGTGTGAACTTTATAATCTTTCAAAGATCCAACTTTCCACCTTTCTGAATATTATTGTTAGTCAATTTCTGACCATATCATGCTATTCATCCCAATTGTTAAATCAATAAAATAATTTCTACTTGATTACTGAGGAACAGTATTTTTTTGCTACCCACATCTGGTTTGGGGCCACATCTGTGGAGTGGCAGACCGGGTCGTTGTTTGTAAGAAAGGGGACAAAAAGGTGTTCACACTACAGGAAGACCTCATTACTTATCCTCTTCCAAGAAAAGGAACGTCAGCAATGAATGCGAGTTATCTTTTCTCGTGGAATAATCTTTTATAGAAAACTGCTGCCGCAACCAAAAAGAACAAAACAAATAAGAAACCCCCGATATTGGCACTGCCCTGGAGGCAGAAGCCTGCCGTAGCAGTTCGGGACAAAACTGCGTCTGTCTTTAATATCATCTCCTGAAAATTCACAAACATTTTTTCTGAGCTGGTTCGAATTTTCCGACTACTTCTGGTCATTTGACTTTCCTGCTGAACACCAGTTATAGTGTGCAACCATGGCAACAGAAAAATGTGACCTTTTTAGTGGAGCTAACTGAATTTCCCAAAGTCCAAGAAAGTGAGAAAGACTTAAAATCAGAGATATCTAGGATGCAGAACAGGAACAAGCATTTCCCCCCACTGGTCATCATCCAAAAATGGGATTATTTTATCAGGTACATTTAGAATAACGTAGGGTAAATTATATTAGTCCCTGAGAGGAATCTGTAAATAGGCCAGAATGATCGTTCATTTTGGTATGATGGCACAGATGAACCCTTTTAAGCCTGATCCAAGAACAAAACAAAACAGAAAATTACTTTTATTTTTGTTTTGAATTCCTTATTTGCCCTTTAAACAAAATATGTAAAAAATTAAAACAGAAATACATTTTTTATATTAATAATTTATTACTATGCGATAAGTGAAGATGATTTTTTGTGTAGTCTTCTGCCCCCTGTTATCAGGTATATCTGATTGTGTACAATATGATTTTGAGCAAAGTTTTTACCATTAAATTATGCAAAAGGTGTCAGATGCAAAGCACTTAAAAAACCGTATGTATCAAATAGGATGCATTTTGCATTACAGGGTTAAAGACATGATCTCCTAACTCATACCTTCACGCACTGCTCAGCCAGGTCTCTGCTGGTCCTGTTGTTAAGCTCCACCACCACCAAGCGGTTACACAGCGCCTTGATGGCCCCGTCCACCCCCACGATCCTCCGAGTGCACTCTGCCGACACGTCCAGGTAGTAGGTGATGGCGCGGGCCGTGACCTCCAGCACGTTGTCCGGAGCACTCTCGTCCAGGAATATTTTGCACAGTGCTGGTAGGAACGTCCGAGGAGGACATCTGAAAAAAACAGGGGAGGGGAGAGCGTTTTCTCAGATCTGAGGTGACAAGTGTAAGACGAAGAAGACGCCTGCGGTGTAATCGCGAATGCTCACGTCTCAAAACAGCGGTCGACGTTGTCCGACATGAGCAGGAGCATGCACAGCTGTTCCAGAGCGATGAGCTGCATGTCCCGCTCATCGCCCTGGCCCATCTGGAGCCACTCCAGTAGGGTGTCTGGATCCACATCGGCCATGATGGCAGGCCTAAAGCGACAGAAAATGTCTTACAGTCATTGAGGGGATACAAATCATACAAATCGTGAGTGCGTTTCACACCGAATGCTCAGAGAAATGAGACCTTGTTTTTCATTTGATTCACAATACTCAATGTTACCATTCTAAAGAATTATGGGGTTGCTGCTTGTTTTGCTGCATAAGTTGGAAAGTCATGAATTAAGGTTTTCTCCCTGAAAAGAAATTTACTTTGTGAACTAATGTGGAAGTAGCAGGTAGCAACAACATTCTTAATGAATAGAGGTTGAAGTGTCTGAACTGAGTTGTGTATGTTTTATGGTCTGTAAGTGATGTCTGAAATTTCATCGGACTGAGAAGTCGTTCGAAGATGGAAGACGTAGAAAAGTCGGCAATTTTGTAACACTAAAAAACATCAAACTAATTCCATCCTGATTTTTTCAGGATGTTCCTCAAACTGTTCCTTTCACATTTTTTCTATCGTCGTACAAATCTTCAGAGGCATCTTTGTTATTGCTAACTGATTGGTTTTGTTCCTTGCTTAAATAAAAAAAATGTTACTGCAGTATATTTTTACAGTTTGAAACCTAACCTCACTATGATATTCAGCATCTACACAGGCCAACATTAACTGGCTGTAATTTAAGATGTAAAAAATGTAGAAGCAAGCAGTGATACTGGGCTCATACATCAAACATGGACAGCCATGTTTGAGTGCCTTCATCTTTGACAAGGAGGCCTTATTGTGCACCCTTAACCCGTTGTTGCAAGTTATGCTAAAGAGCTACAAATAAACTCCTGTATCTGCTATGGGATGATTTACAATGTTTACTTTGTCTCAACTGTACGGCAAATCCTGTAAATCTAACATGACTTGGAAAATGTTTGACTATTTTGACACATTTAGGTCTTGTTGGCTTTGTGATTTTAGTGAATATTCAATTAAGAGATACACATGAAACCTTTTTCCTTTTTAAATTAGCAGTTTTTTTTTATTGAATTTGTTATTTCAATTCAAGTGTAGATCCAAAATGTCAAATGTCTGATATAAAGAACCAAGAGATGCAGCACACTTAGACTGTACAAATGTAAAACAACCTTTATTATCCTTTATATTCCTCAACCTGCACAAGCTCTTTCAACACAAAACCACATTTTCCTGTCCATTTTTCTTCTTATCATTTTTTAAAATGTCCTCTCACTGAAAAATAGCTGTGGGCGCACTACTTCCATTCTGTCGCACTACAAGGGTATATAACCCCACAATATTATTCTTTAAAAAATATACCGTCATTGGTTATTAAATCCAGCCAATCGTTCTTAAATTTGCCATATTCTAATATGTAATGTAATGTGTCTGCACACCCATCATAAAGTTAACAAGTTGTGCCCCTGATTCTAGACACTAAAAGACTAATTTATATATCTTAATTCAGATAAGGTTTTTTTTTAATGCATTGATCTGGCGCATAGTTGAAGGAGAGAACCTGGGCTTTCTTCACGTTTAATTTTTGGCTCGACAGCGGATCAAACTCATCTATTTTATCCATTAGTCCTGGAAGGAACCTGCCTGGTCGTGATAAATGTCAACATATCATCCAAAAATAAGGTATCTTTGGGTAAACCCTTTATATTTCCGTTCCATTTTATCCGTTGGCTAAAAGATTCCAAATATATTGCAAATAGGAGTGGGCTAATGGAGCAGCCTTGGTGGAAACTTTGTTCCTATTGCTTGTTCTGCAATATATCACATGCAATGTAAACCTAATATGGTCCCGTGTCTGTCTCTGCTTTATGAACCCTGTTTGGTCCAAATCAATCATGTCTCGCACAATTACTTCTAAACATTTAGCCATAACTCCAGTAAATAATCTATAGTCTAAATTTAGGACACTAACTGTTCTATAAATGAGTTCTTTGCTTTCCTTAGGGAAAACCTCAATGAAAGCTTCCCTCTGGGGTTTTCCCATCGCTACCACTTGCTTTTTTGCTCTATACGCCGGCATCTTGGCTGACTCCCTCTTTTGTAAATCTGTTTCATGTACAAACTGTCCTTTTTTATTTTCTAAAATATTCTAAAGTGCAGTTTTTAATTCATTTTCTATTGCTCCAAAAAAGAGTTTTCCCTGGTTTTGCCACTTTAAATATGCACATTTGGCAATTAGCTTCCCTTGGATTACTACTTTGCACACATCCCACTAGATGGATGGAGACAGCTCTCCATTATAATTTACCCTTACATAAATATACATAAATCTATTTTTTTTTTCATAAGTTCCTCCTTCATATTTCCCTTTAAGCCTCCGAGTGGTTGTTTTTTTTGTTGACAATTCCAGGCCTGATAATAAACTGGACTATGATCCAATACATCCATTAAACCAATATCGGAATTTTCCCACTCTTGATCTATCCTTATTATAAAGAAATAGTTGAGCTTTGAGTTTACTGAGGGATTTAGCTCCCTCCATGTGTCCGTTATTCCAAGCCATTAATTCTCCAAAGTTCTTACCAACTACAGATTTTTGCATCTAGGTCGGGGAGCTCACCTTTTAAGCTGCTGCCACGATGGAGTTCCTGTAAGACTCCATTGGTAACATTTATGGAAGGATGGATTTTATGAGGAAGTGAGGAAGTTACAATCTCAATTTCGGTTTTCATGCAATCCTCAATTTTAGTCAAGTTTGAGATATATAAGCTAGAGACAGTATTATTCATTGTTAATTTTTTCCTTTTTTGCTAAAGGTGTTAAATAGGCTGAAGAATAACTTAGGCAGAATGTGCATAATAAGGGAAACGACAAGAATCAGAGAGATGGGACGGAAGCACTTTATAGTGCTTGGGTGGTAGATATCATATTTTTCTGTCAGTAAAAGTGAAATATGACTATGGGTTGACCCTTGACAAACAGAGAAATTAAAAAAAAATCAGTGATGCACTGCTGTAAAATACAACTACCAGCTAATATGATGTTACACTGGCTTTACAGTGTGCTGAGTGTCAGCTGTTAGTAAGGAGAGGGGCCCATTTAATTTCACTGCATTTTTAGATGACTAAAAAAATAAATAAAAAGAGCCTCACCTGTCTCCCCGTCTGCTACCCCGTCCGGCTCAGTGCCCAATCACTGTTCACTGTTGTGATGCTGCTTGGTACTCATCCAACCAACTGGAGGGAGTGAAACCTAAAGAGAAAAAACCGGGTTAAGGGCTGCAAGTAAAGGAACATTCACCAAACAGGGGAGGTGGCAGCCATTGCCTCCACAGGAAACTGTCTCAGCTAGCTGGTGCGAGATGTACGATCTGTGGGAGGAAGGCTTTGTCCTTTTAGAGAACCCACGCGCACGTGAGGAGAGCGCACTAACTCCACACAAAACAACCTTCTTTGCTACAAGCTATTGGTGCTAACCAGCACACCTTCATGCAGTTTGGCGGGATTTCTCCAGTGAGATTTACAAAGCGGTAACGTTTAAATGGGTAAACAAAATTGTTCTGTCATATTTGTGTTTTTAAAAAAAAGTACACAACTGTACATCTCATAGCCCTATCATCTCCACAGATGCTCATATCTGCAGTTTGTAAGTTTTCAGGACGCCAAGCTGGTCAATCATTCTGTGGCACGGTGTGAGAATAATCAACTCGAACTTCGAAATCAAAAAAAGTTTGACCATTTACCGTGGATTGCATTTACTTTTGGAATGCCCATGAATAAACAAACACTGTCTCCATCACAGCAGAGTGTTGCGAGACTCGGGAATCTGGACGACAACAGTCCCCAGAAAAACGCGGTCAGTGTGACCATGCAAGCCTTTGACCCGCAAGTCAAAACAACACGCTCAGCATCACAAGGGAGCACAAACAAACCTAAAAGCCTCATCACCGGTTATTTTAAGTGTCACCGGTAAATCCATACACTAAAAACCTGCAGAAGACAGGTTATGGTCACCCAGCAGCTACACTAAAGCCAGTGACTTCATTTTGATATCGTGGCCTGGACTGACTTTGTTCTGTGCTCACAGTGGGAATGTTGCACAAGCGGTTTGGCTAACTTGACAACTGTAAACTTCCTTTAAAAACACACAAAAAACACATAGCACAGGGTCCTTAAACTCTGCTGAGTTGATGAGCTGAGATGATACAGTTTTTACCAATGCAGTCCCAGCACAGGGACAATTAGCACAATGCTAATTTTGTTCAATAAAGAATCCACTATCCGTTCCGTTGTCCAGTCAGGGAGCTATGTTGCTATGCCTCTTTCACATTTCCTTCAAAACGTGCCTGCCCTCCTCTCATTGGTGAGATTTGTAACATTAATGGAACCATCAACATGTTAATCTTTTACCAATGTTTACATGTCCTGACCTAAAGTAACTCCATCAAAGTTTGCTCAGTCTGAAATGTTCCAAAGCTAACCAAGGTGAGATTGTGTACTTTCTGCTAATTGTAAGAATATATGATGGTAATGTTGAACAGTATTGCTAAAACTGAAACTTTAATGGAAGATGAGTGAGAAAAAAAGAGTGAAGGAGGAAAAAGAGTGCAAGCAAAAGAGTGACGTTTGTTAAAAACATAGCGTTATATAGTTGTATTTGTGAGTTTGCTTTTGTTTTGTCTTCACACAGACTTATAATGTTGGGAAGACCACCACGGACTGTAAAACAGCTGCTGGGGTCCACAGGGCAAGAGAGCCATCTGAGGATGCTTCTTCTGAACGGAGGCATGTGAATACCATATGTTAAGCATTAGCTCGCAACATCTGCAACAAATAAAACATTCACAAATCGCCGTTTCTAGCTTTAGTTTGTAAAAGATGAAGCTACGACATTCTTTCATTCATACTGTGAATACGTCTTCAAAAGCAACACAACTACACAATTTACCTTATGATAACTCAAAGAATATCAGCTTTCACGCACTTTCACAGTCTCACAATCGTCAGATTGATGATGGATTTAGCTGCTTGTTTATGTTGACTGTTGCTCCTAATCAAATCAAGAGTGCTGGAATACTTTACACAAAAAAACATAGTATTTCTCACAATTTTATAATGGCATTTAGCACCTTAACGCTCCATATCAGTGTGCGCCGTGGCAGTAATGAAAGAAGCAACAGAAAAAGTAACTTTCCTGTGGGTTTAAACACAATTAAGTCAATGGAACCGTTTTCAAGCTTGGGAAAACAAAATATTTATTTCTCTACATGGTCACAGTGGGCTGTCAGAAGTGGCATCATTCTATAAACTGACTGTAAGTCAGTTTGCCCGAACAGGCATTGCGTTGGGAGCACGCGAAGTCCTGCTATATGGTCAGCGCTCCAAATCTAACACAGTTTTTAATTCTTATACTTGACTCTGAAATGCTGAAAAGCATCCCTGAGATGTGTCTTTCAATGAGACTCTAAGCACCAGCTGTGTTAAAGATTTAACTGACAGAAAAACAGTAGTGCAATATGTCACGCAGACGTATGCAGACCAAATTAATCCCAGCGTGATTTGTAGACGTCTGCTCTCCTAATGACTTTATAAGACCACAGTGTGAAGTTTACCTACACAGGTCAGCGTTTGTCTGCTGATGTCTTGATTGTACCAGTCCATTGCATAGACAGTCCATTATATAGACAGTTTTAAACAATTATCAGAGCTTACGAGCCCTTTAAACAAAAACTTGTGATGTCAAATTACCTTCAGAGATTTGCTAATTTAGCTGCCAGCGCAGAATAGGTTGAGAATTAAATGAATAATGCTGCAAACAGTGGTTGTATGCAACCCGGCTTTATTTACGACTGCAATGCCTATAGCTCTGTTTGAGTCCATTTTAGGAATACAATGTAGAGATAATTTGTTTGTGTGCTTTTGATAACTGCACAGCCGAATGCTGAATTTGTTCCATTTCACAAAAGCTTAGTGCAAAGAAAGAAAGGGATATTTAACCGCTCATAAGGGTCTGGTGTTGTCACGGGGTGCGAGCCCGGCACGGAGCAAGTATTAGCAAGACAGAAAAACTCCTTACAGAATCAGACTAATGACATAAGCCTCACTCGTCCTCACCGGCAGTTACTTTACCAAGTTGCCCTGCCTTCGACCAATCTATGTTTACGACTTTGAGTATACACAATGTCAACTAGGTCACAGACAATATTCAATCGGGAAACTGCGTAGAATAAACGTACCTGAGAAAGCCAGAGGCATATGAATACTGAATTTTTCATCATACCCAATCGTAATAGGATATAGCCGGGGCACGTCCATAGCTGCTAGCCGTTGAGCCGAGCACAAATGTTTTGATTGTAGGCATTATCTGTTAGCATTATATTAAGCTGGCAATATCACTTACCTTTGCTATCACACTACTAAGGTAAACGTGACTATCACGAAAAAAACACGACCATATATCCACGAGCCCGACACCCTATAAAGCAGGTAAATATTAGCCGGCTAACAGTCGTTAGCATGACACTGGTCAATCTAAACAGGAGGGGATTAATAACCGCTTTCCATTATACTACAGTCCAGAGGGATAAACGACGACTACGTATCAGACATAGAGGCCACCTACCTAAGTTTACGTCGTCTTAAATAGTCCTCGGTGTCCTTTTAACTACCCGATATTACCGGCGGCCTACGAAACCTCATGCGAGCCACGGGTCTCGAGTTCCGGGAGAGCCGAAAGGCCGCAGTGCAGCCGCGGACAAGTTCTATAGGCGACACGGGCCCAGGCTCCCTCTCCCCCTTAGGGATGAAGGTTTTTCTTCGTCAGAGATATGAAGGGGCCGATGCGTCAATAAATAAATCTGCCCCCCCCCAAACACGACGTTACAAACCTTTTGTATTGCCAAGGATGACACAAAAAAAATCAAGACACTCCCATTTCTTCTGAGGGACTAGAGCGATCAGCGGGCCGGTAAACAACACTTAGCAGACCGGGGTGAGTGCGAGAATAGGACGTCGTCTGTCGCATTCAGGGACGCACACAAAATCGGAAATACTAAAGTAAAAGTACTATTGTTATTAAAATGAAAAAAATAATATACATGACTTATATATAAATATATATATATAGAAAGAGAGAGAGTCAGGTGTCTTAATGATGGGGACATGGTCATCAACAAGATTGCGACATTGGAAAATATTAGACCCATTTTCAGTTTTGTACATTTTGGCAAAAATCAGGTATCCCTGAGCTTATGTGATGGGGTTTTCTGTCCTCATAAGTATCAACTGATAGTCAGCCACCTTTCCTGGTGTCAGATATTCTAATGTGCTGAGCATTCATTTTTTAACTATGTCGTTTGCTGCCTTTCATGTAGTTCAATTATGTTTTCTTACAGAGTTACCCTGATATGATGATTTGTTAAACAATGGTTTGAAATAATTTTCCACAATATTTATGTATAATCTGTGCGCAGTTTCATTTCACTGATTGGTACAAGGTACATTTTCAGACTGCATTAATGCAGCATGTTTTGCTCTTCTTTGGAAATGTTAGAACTGTTTGATGATGCATGGCATAAGGCACCAGGGCCTGACTTACTTTGTTTCCTTACTTCTATACCATTATAGAAGTATGACTCAACACTCCAAGCATTAAAGAATACTTTCTAGCAATAGGTAGTGTTGATTCTCATTCAGGTCATGGTAATCTGAAGATCTTGAGTTAAGGCCATTGGGCCTCTTATATGCAAGACTTCCTTCAGTTCTAAACTGCAAGCTGGGGGGTATCATCTTATGAGTAAAAAGCATCATATCAGTCTGAGCCACTGGCTTATATGAGAGTCGTCAGTATCACTATCACCTTTAGATTGTCCAACTGCCTGAAAGGCTGAGTTCTGGTTGCAGGGTTGAAGGTATGAATAACTGTAAAACCTTACAGGAGGGGAGACTATGTCGTATTGTAAGTTCTGGAAGGTGATACCGAGTCCCTCTCCTCTGTTTAAAGTTGTTTTTTCCAGTTTGAAATAGATGGCTCCCTTTACGTCTCTTTCAGACCCCCAGTCTTCTTTCAAGAATGTGTACACTGCTGTCCTCAAAGTGTGTTCCTTCTCTTTGAGATGGAGGTGAATTCCCGAGTATTTCACTGAAGTTCTAGTTCTCCTATGCTGTGTGATGAACTTGTGGAGGTAGCTATTTGTCTGTATGTTTGGTTATTTATATATTAATGAGCTTGTGGAGCTATTATGTGGTCTCCTCCTATCCAGAGTTCATGGATGGACGGTGGCACAAATGGATAGATAAGTAGACAGAATATCCTTTCAGACTTCAGACTGAGCCACATGTTTGATAACAATATACGTGCGCCTGAGCGCTATAGACTGACACATCAGTCCTAAATTGCATGAGAAAACATTCAAGATACTTTAAGTTCCCTTGTGGAAGATCAGTGTATATGTGGAATGGCTGAATTCACTGCTCAGTCCTCATTAGCTTTTTTTTGCTCACCTCTCTGAAATTGAAGAAAACTATGTAAATTAGGGCAACTTTATTGGCCATTCAGCTGTGTTAATATAGAATAACACTCAACAATTTGTACTACAACATGTAACATTAGAGTATATTTATACCCACGTTAACCTTGTTGAAAGCATTCATGTGGGAAATGATCCCAACAGTGTGCAATTCTGTTGAATTGATTTTATGTATTTATTATGTGATGAATGGCCTTTGAAATATATATATTTTTTCAGTTGTGACGAATGAATACATTTCAATATGAAAGTGAGAGGGTTAAGAGGTGTATAATGTATCAGAGTACAAGATATTATCCAAATTATAAGCACATCATATCACTTGAATCTAACAATAAAACAACTTCCAGTTCCACTGCGAATGCTATTGCTAATAGTTGTACAGCCAGCAGATGGCGGTACTGCACGTTAATGGACGCTGGTTAATGACCACCGAAGAAGAAGAGGCAGAAGTTTCTGGTAGTTTGGTGTGTTCATTTATTAGCCCGTTATGGTCCGTTTGGGGGGAAATGCTTCCGAGGACAGTTGAGGTGACTGGACACTAACCGTACGTTTCGGTTATAGTGACCACGGCCTTTTTTAGCTGGCTAAAGCTAACGCTAACGGTTGCTCGGTGCTGGCTAACAGCTGGGATGTTCGGGTGTGTGGTCGCCGGCCGGTTGGTTCAGACCGACGCCGCGCAAGTAGCCCCGGACAAGTTTGTGTTCAACTTGGCGGACTACGAGCACGTCAAACACGTGGTGGTGTTCATGCTGGGGACGGTGCCGTTCCCGGTCGGCATGGGCGGAGCCGTCTACTTCTCCTTCCCGGACCCGGTGAGCGGCGGCCCGGTCTGGCAGCTGCTGGGCTTCATCACCAACGACAAGCCCAGCGCCATCTTCAAGATATCCGGGCTCAGGTCCGGCGAGGGCGGGGAGCACCCGTTCGGGACGGCGGTGGGCTCCGCGTCCCCCTCCGTGGCTCAGGTCGGCGTGTCGGTGGAGTCCCTGGAGCAGCTCGCCCAGCAGATCCCGGTGACCAGCGCCGCCGTTTCCACCGCGGACTCGTTCCTGCTGTTCACGCAGAAAATGATGGAGAGCCTGTATAATTTCGCGTCGTCGTTCGCCGTGTCGCAGGCGCAGATGACGCCCAACCCCACGGAGACGTTCATCCCCTCCAGCTGCGTGCTGAAGTGGTACGAGAACTTCCAGAGGAGGATGACGCAGAACCCCAACTTTTGGAAAAACTGAGACCCAAAGGCTCAATAAGACGCGCAAAACCTCACTTGATGTCCATTTTAAAAACAGCGTCTGCATCTGCATGGGTTTGTTTACCTGGGTATCCAAGCTGTTTACCAAGTTGTCTCATGTTCACCCAATCACCATTTGATATGAAATACATATCTGTTGTTTGTGATTGATTTTGGAATATATTTTGTGCCAAATTTTTTTCTATGCCTCCCCTAGTTTGAAAATTCTTGCCATTCTGTGCTGGTTTTTTAATAACAAACATCAAGCTCAATGAATATTTACAGGGAAGATTTTTTTCCCCTGGGTTATCCAAGTCCCCTGCCCCAAAAAAGCAGGACGTAGATATTCAGGAATAGATGTACAGTAGAAACTTGCAGCTGGAATAGGCAACATGGGGGGAAAAATGAGGTAGAGCCTGTTTGTTTTGGATACAGTAAGGCAGATAAAACTGAATCACATCATCGTATTCTCCTGCTTGTGTGTTCCTTACTGAGTTTTTTTCTCTTCCCATCTGCCTTTGTGTGAGGAATGAATCCATATAGTTTCCAACCAAAGTGAGCCACAGTCTTCCTGTAATGTTTGCAGTGTGTTTTTGTTTAGTAACTTTTTTTCAGTAAAAAAAAGAGGTGGCAAACTTAAGATTTATGGAAACTAAATGCTTCAGTATGAGGTGATAGGTGATTTTTTTCCCCGGCCAAACATAAAGACATTGCAAGATTTTTCCGTTTTTATCCGTGTTTTTCTTTAAGTAATTACAGCTTTTTTAAAATATTTTACTCCCCTAATAGGTCATTTTTATCTGAATGTGAAATTGAGTTGTTTTTTATATTGTGACATTGCTGAGAAATAAAATCTTTACTGAATTTGTGTGCAAGCTTTTTCACTGATTTACACATGTTAGTTTAGCAATCCCCTGGAATGAAATGACATGTATATCACATGTTTCTAATGCCTTCAATTTCATTTGCAATGAATCTGTTGTAAGATGTGTGTGAGAGTGATGAGAAATAATTAATTTATTGATAATTCTATGCCAATGTAAATAAGTATCAGGCACAGTGGTTAAAAATATCTAACCAGTTGAACTGTGACGAAATAGATGAATAAGGTAAGTATGGATTTTGAGGATTATTTTTTGAGTTTGCAAGATTATAAATCACCTGAAAGTTATTTCTAAAACTAATTTAGCACTGGGTGAAAAAATAAGGAATCTTTCTAGATCTTCTTACATAATAATAGAAACATTTGGCACATTTTTGTTTGAGGAACATTTTTGTTACTGTGGGTAATGTATGCACACACGAGATCACTGTGATAAAACCAGATTTACTGTTTATTTGATGAGGAAGGGCCTATAAATAAGTTACTATCTTGTAATCCCTAGCTCTGATTGCCAAGCTCAAATGCTTTTTCCCTTTATTTGCACCATTAGGTTTATCCTACCACTAAAATGTTCTAGCTAATATTGGGCGAGAGGCAGGGACACATAGACAAACTCCTGCGGACACACATTCACACCTAAAATGCATCATTTTGGACGTTGGGAGAAAGCCGGGGTACCAGCAGGGTACCCATACTGGGAGAAAATCCAAATTCTACACAGAAAGGCCCCAATTCAAACCATTAACCCTCCAATGGGTTAGATATTTTAGATATTGTTTCGCATAGTTCTAACCGGTAATTTTATTTTTTCCATTCCCCCCTTTTCCTTTCTTCATTTCATGCCTGCAAAACAGTCTTAAAGAGGGCAATGCAGCTGTTACCACTTTATTTCTTTTTAAAACCCTTACATGACATTCTGTACTATGAATTGAGTCTTTCATTTTGATGTCTTTGCCCTGGTAATGTGTCTTAAGGTGTGTAACAGTAAAATGTGTAGGTTTGTACAAGGTTTTAATTGGGAAAAGGTCAGGACTGCAGGCAGGCTAGTCCAGTAAGCTCTGACTCGTAGGCCTTTCCTTTGATTTATGCGTTTTTCCATAAATCCATATTTGAGTTACACTACAGCCAGTAAGCAATAGAGCTGACTGTTCCATAGGTTACATTTAAAATGTTTTTATGCTTGTCAACCTTTTAAACTTTGCTCTCATCAATGACAAATTCTTTGTTAACAAAACCTTAATTAATAATAATTACATCATTTGTCATACTTTACACTCCTCATTGAGACCTGGATGAATTTAACTGATAAGAAAAAACTGATATATGCATTTCAGCACTGCTTAATCTCGATAGGGTCGCAGGACTGTTGGATGCATCTTCATCCATATTTCCTTTTATTTTTCTACAAGGTGCAGCCCCAAAAAAATAACATTCAATATTTTCCCCAAGTGCAGGGATCTCAAATCTGGTCATATGCAGGGACAGAGGCCTTGCCTTGCATATTTGAGATGTTTCAGTCCTAAAACACACATCATTTTTATTGATTAGATCTCTTCAAAAGACTGTTAAGTTAATAACATATGCATAACAAAATGTCTTCACATAACTGGCGCTCAAAGAAATTTCAGCTATCTACAGTTTTGCTTCAGCATCAATTATTCGGATATCATATGATGTGTGGATATCATTTATAAAACTGATTCCTATACCAACAAACAAAACAATTTTACATATTGTTTCTTGATGAGGAGTTTCTGATTCAAGACAACTTCCACGTCTATGATGAACACTGTAAAATCCTTGAAAGTCTGTTTCTTATAGCTTCTGATGTGGTGAGACAGGTGAAGTGAATCCCCATTTCAGTCACACAAAGACCAAGACTTATGTGCACCTGCAACTTTTACCTCTACTTATGATTTAAAAAAGCCAATGTGATCAGAATGTACATCACAGAAACTGAGGATTTAAAAAACCAAGTTGTCGAGTAAAAAGTAATCTCCAAAACAGCTTTTGTATTGCTCATGGGACTCTGGAAGTTTAAAAGAATGCCTCGGAATTACAAAAGTTCCCAGAACAAACGTATTCTCGATGCAGCTTTGTTTCAATAGAAACATTGCTAAGTCACATAATGCGTATTAAGCCTATGCGACTGGATACGCTTCATGCTCTGAAAACACATACATCTGCATCCAAACTAAATTTTGTGTTTCTTAAGCTGACTGTTACAGAAAGATTCACAGGGATGGCAGACAAAATTCACTGTCCATAAGTCTCATTTATAAAACTTGCGTGTGCACAAAATGGGGCCTGAAACTTGCATACGCCACTTTCCAAGCAAAAAAGTGTGATCTCTTAAGAAAAAATTTACGGTAAAATGTATGGTCCCTCACTCTGAGCCATGCGTACGCTCGTTTCGGAGAAAGGAGAAAGTGGTGACACAGATGGTGAGGTGGGAACTGAAGACACACCACATCATGATTCCTATCAGACATTTAATTTCACTCCGTATCAAAGTTTAATCATCTACTTTATCACAAGCAAAAGTAGTCGTATTTATGCTTGCGCTGGTGAGCCATAACTCATATGTATTTCAAATAAATAAAATGTCTTATCAGACGGCTTAAATTTGATGTCAAAGTCTGCACAAAGTAGCTTAAATACTGTAGTGACACTCGGGCGTTATGCTGTGTGACGGATGCATCGGCTCTGCTGGAAGACCTTGTAAATGGAAGAATTATGAGGGAACGCGTTTTAAGGGATCACCGAAATTTCCTGGGCTTACATGATGACTGCCAACTGGCTCTTAACAGCACAAATCAGCCGAGACATATAAACATTTAAAGAACTCTCTGCCCGAAAACACTTTTAGGAAGAGCATGATTCAGTGAAATTATTCATAGCTCTGGGATGTCAAAGCCATCACTAAGCACATGCCAGCAGTCCTGGATTGCCTTGTTAATATGACCAGTGGAAAAATCAGATTTTCTACACTTTGGGAGAAGAGGCCAACATTAAAAGTCAGTTTGCAGCCATGCACGGTATTCCAAATGTAATCGGCCGCAAATGTGTACAGTGTTTCCACCGTAAGAACACAGCTGAATTGAAGTTTTTCCTTGCCTGTGTCGCCTAGTGCTTGCTCATGGTGGGAATTGTTGGGTTTCTGTAATCAACTTCAGAGTAGGGTCTGACCTGCTCTGTTTGGAAAGCGCTATGAGATGACTGTTGTTGTGATGTGGTGCTATATAAATAAAATTGAATTGAATTTAATTGAATTGAGTAATGCACTTACATCTATCAAACAGGACGCAGCTGGCTTTCAGTGGGTGGCAGACCCCAGATTTTGTGACTGTTAGGTGAAGGCCGGAACAAAGATGGACTAGTAAAATTGAGAGCTTTGCCTTCTGGCTCAGCTCCATCTTCAACACAACGGACCAGACAAAGGCACTCATGACATCTGATCACGGCCCACTTCGTCTTCAAAAACACTTTCACGTATGAACCAGATACCCAGAGACTCCGCTGTATAGGTCAGGGGCCAGCCGTCTGGTCACCTGCACATGTTCAGTGTTCGGCCATTGAGGCCTCTGCTATCCTAGCAGATTACTGAGTCACAGGTTACATTGGGCCATGCTCTCTTGTCATAAATGCTACAAATAACACATAATGAAAACCCTTCTACTAGCTTGGTCTTCCAAAGAGCTATAAGAACCTGAGGCTTTACAACCCTTTATAGTACTGCTGGCTGTATGGGTGTTTTAAGGACTGTACATGATTGAGAAAATAAGAACACGTGAAAGGCACATTTAAAGCCAGGCATTATGCAATAAATTGATTTAATTTCATTACTGATTTTCAATCAGTGACCAAGGTCGAGATCTAAGATCTTTACTCACTGCTTGGCATTAAGAAAACATGGACAGATACCTTCAATGTAACAATCCTGAAGAACAATGTAGCTAAACCCTTGTCCTTGTAATAAATGTTGGAATCAGGGGTAGGTTTAAGATTACTGCTTGTTGGATTAAGGCCCTCTATGTTGTAGAGATTAATCAGTATTACCCAGTCTATGTTATAGTAACTAAAGGCACAGACAGACCTGAAAGAGTCCTCCACGGAAGCTTGTTATAGCCGTTTTGATTTGATTTGAAGTACATTCATAAGATAGAAGGGCCACATAACTCACCACCTCCTGATACCCTAGGAATGGAAACTCCTCAAACTGGAAATGGTAAAGTAGCCACTGGCCAGTTTTTCCAATGAAAAGCGACTCTCTCTGGTACTGACAAAGCCAGGCAACTATATCAGTTTGAATTGGTCCAAACAAAGAGGAGCTCCCAATTAGGTTCAACGATCAGGGCTTGAACAAGACATTGTTAAAGGGTTTATTTATATATATGTTGGCTAAGGACACACTGTCACGCTGGCAGTGATTGTCACAACTTTATATCAAACAGTGTGTTTTTGGATGTTACCTATCGTCAAAACCTGGGGCATCCAGTGGAGAATTTATTGTGGTAAATGGAAAAAAGTAAGCTATTTCTCCAGTCATGCCAAAAAAAAAAGAAAAAAAAAGCTTTATACATACATAGAGATAGATACTCCACTGTTCCCAGAGGGAAATGTCTAGCAGTCTAACTGTAGGTTGACACTAGATACTACCACTAAAGAATGCTTTACCAGCGGGAGATGGGCACAGCATAACTTGTAGTGATACATGTATTCCAAATTTGACTGCTTAAACATTTTGCATTTAACATAATTAAACAATTGTACTGGACAGTTAGAAGATAATGTTAACACAGAGCAGTACAACACACAGGAAATAAAAACACTTTTTATCCATACATCTTAAGTTTGTCTGAATTTCAAAAAAGTAACCGTTCAACTAGAAAGTCATTTTCACACAAAGTCTTTTCAAAAGTACTACAATGCTTTAAAATGAGTACATGCCTATTTATTAGCTGTGTTGTTGGCTAACATTCAGGCTCTGAGAGTTGGAACTGTTCACTCTTTGGAGTTCAGTTTCTGCAGTTTTGCTCTGAATGGTTTTCAAAGTTAAAAAACAAGTGGTTGCTGCACATACTCAGGCTTTAGCTCAAACTATCAAATGTAGTTTATTCACTGGTCTTTTTTTATCCTCTAAGCTAGCTGCCAGAGGGAATATGCACGTTACTAAGTACAGCTGACAACAATATTACCATAGGTCCAACAGGTTGGACCAAATTGGACTGATATCAGTTGAGGATGTACAGTAAAATCACTCCTGTGTAATATTCTTCTATAGTCTAGTTACACTGAGTATTTGTTCTCATTGTAGAATTATTTGGACAGTGACATGCTGCAACATTATCTTTTCGATCTAAGTTAGCTTTATTCTTTGAATGTTTGTGACCCAAAATGTTAGAGTTGACAAATAAAATGCATATTCAATCAATTAAACCAAATCAAGGCAGAATTTTCAGCCATATACTGATTTACTCAGAAATTCAGAACATGACAGAATCCAAAGACACAAAATGTCCCTTGTACCGTATCCTTGCGTGGATTTGTTAAAAGTATTTTCCATACGTATGCTGTTTAAAATAGCACCCGGTTTGTCTGTAACAAAATGTGTCAGTTTTCAAATGTCACAAAAATTCTCATCAAATGTTCCAATATTAGGATATAACCTGCCAAATCAAAAAGACAACAGATGACTGAATATACAACCAAAATCCGCAGGCCTCAGTAAACAAAAAATATTAGATTCATAAATGAAATCAAGAATACAAGTCAAAATGGTACAATAAAATGAGAAGTTATGCCAAGTCAGAATTATTGCTCAAACAAAAAGATAAATCGAACTATGAATCACTTTGAAGGTAAAACAAAAAAAAAAACTTTTGGAATTGGAACTAACTTAAGAGGATGCATGTTCAAATTCACAAACCAGATTCAAATTAAACTTTTTATTTGTTGTAGTATCTAAAACAGCTGAGACCAACCACATTTGTCAACAGTTTTCAAAACATGTGTCCCAAGCCAGAGTTTTAAATTGTGCAGTTAACAATTGAAAACTATGCCACGGCTATCATTTTCTGTAGTGCAACATTCGTGTGGCAAAATGAGGATTGCAGTATATAAGCAACATGTAATCATGTATCATGCAATCCTTTTATTTTCCATACTTTTGTTATTCTTCTAGGGCTGTAGGCTGGAGCTTATCTAAGTGACTGTTACCATCTCTGTAATTGTTCACCCATGCTCTTTTGTAAAATCTCAGCCTGACCACGTAACTTAGTTCTGACTCCAAAAATGTGCATTATTCACCTACTAAATAGCTGGTATCGACAAATCATGGATGGATGTATATTGTTTGACTTTTTGTGCATTAAAAAAAAGTATACCTTGAAATCAATAATTTACCTGGTTTTAAGTCAAATCTCAAGTCACTGAGAAATAATTTTTACGAAACCCTTATCAAACCAAAAATGACACCACCCTTGACAGAAAAACAATATGGCTATGAGAAGTGTTGAAATTAGAATTGAAAGTTCTACCTTCATATCACAAAAATGAGATTTCACATCATGCTTAGTGTGTCAGAAAGTTCTGGCTTTTTTTGTTGTTTATATTTTACGTAACTAAGGGTGTCATGTTGTTTTAAAGTCCACACCACCATCTTAAAAGTCTTCATTTGAAATACTAATATATTCTAGAGATACCCAGTGCTTGGATCCCATTGGGTGAGAGCCAAAGATTGTCCAACAAGAAGTCTCTTTATTTTGACATCCAGTCATCCAGTCATCCAGTCACAATATGGTAATCTCGGTGCATTATGAATTTAGTTTTTAAATAAATAAGATAAGATCTTGTCCATACTCAGTCTCTTTTCTGATAATTTTCTCAATATTTCTTTGCAAAGCCATTTACATGACTTTTATCTAATCAAAATAAAATACTTTCATCTACAAAAAGAAATAAAATGTAAGAAATTGTCCCTCTGGATACAAACAGGAGTATTGTTTCTTTAGTTTATCTTTTCCTTTCTTTCCAATCGTTCAGAGAGAATAACTATGTTTCTGTGAAGAAGGGTCTTGGTCAATCTTTTCCTTTGAGTTTGAAGGCACTTGATGTCACGGCAGAGGGTGAACTCTTCTTTTCTCTCTGCCTCCAATAGACAGAAATCCAAAATATGATCCAAAAATATCATATTTAAAAATAATCTGTCATCCAAAAGAAAAAAGACTGCCATTTGTCTGTCCGTCTCGCAGTACAGTACTGTTGATCTGTGGAGTAGGATGGCGGAGAGTTGTGAAAGGGATGATGGATGGGGATAGTGGGATGGGAAGGAAGATTGACATTCAAGCTGTTATTTCCTCTTTTATAATCCGTTGAATTTGGTGATTAAAAATTCAATCTGTTCAGATACGAAGCTGCAGTCAGATGAGGGGGGAAAACCCTATTCTGAATCGGAAGTTTGTTAACCTAACAACCCGCCAGCCTCTGCCCACCAACATCAACATCGACTTCATTACATACACTAAATTTCACGAATATTCAAAGGAAAAACATAATGTAGGTCAACTGTGGAAGACCTCAATACTCAGAGTGTGAAAATACACCCTAAGTTGCGTCAAATTTGTTCCGTTCTTAATGAAATAAGCAACTGAAAACTGAATCGGAAACACTTTCTGTGCTGTTTCTTAACATCTCAGAATGATTAATGCACCACACCTTCCAGTGAACACAAACCCAAGGACCTCTGAACCTACACATCAGAATAAGCTATTCAGAGCGTGCTATAAGTGAATGGAAACTGGTCAAGTCTAATGGATATGTCACGTTCTACCCTTATGTAGTATACAGCTGCTGTAACAATTCATTGATCAACAGCCAAATCTGAGCAGATGCATCAATGACTATCTCAGAATTGTTGCAAAAGCTTCTATCCTTTGGGTTAAAGCGTTGATGGTCTGATGGTGTAGCTTACCTTTTGTCAAGTAAAAACTGTTCTCATTCTAAAGAGAATTTGAGAACATCCTTTGACTTTAGAATGCTACAACTTTTTATTGAGTTATGATAAATATAAATAAATATATTTGTATAATACTAATAACACTACAAATAACAACAACAACAATAATATGGTAATATTAATTATAATATTATTATTATTAATAATAATGATGATGATTTTAAAACCTACTTGTGTGGATATTGATGCAGGGCCAGACATGATTATTATTAGTGTTTTTTTACATTTAAGATTTAATAAATCCTCTAAATGTATAATAAAAATAAAATCTAATTACATTAAATCAATAAACAAATATATTACATTAATTAAAAAAAAGAAAAATTAAAGATATGATTAGTCCCTTACCTTGATATGATTTTTACATATAGTTAAGGGAAGGCCCAGAGAAAAACTGCTGACCAGCTGACCATAATTTAACATATTTTAGTCTGTGGATATTTATTTAGTCCTTCCTTCATTTCTAGTTTACCTCGTCTGTCTGTCTTATTCAATTTCTAAAATGTGTTCCTCGATTTACTGCATTTATCAGCTGTTATTAAATGTGTTGGTTTGATCAACATTGTTATATTCGTGTCTCAAAATGATATATCCTTTAAAAATGTAATACAAATTTATAGTCAAATGTGAATATTCAAAGTCAAATTTAAATAGTGTTGAACAGCCAAAATAGTTTTTATTTTATAAAAGTCGTCATTATTGGAAGACCTTCTAATAGACCCTAAATGCATGTCTTCCCCTTTCGGTAGATTACCAATTGACCAACAAAACAAAAACATGGTAAGTTTTTCTTGATAGAAAACAAATTTTCACATAGAACATGTTCAAGGAAACAGAAAAAAAATAATCTGTATACTTTCTTTTTGTTCAGAAACCTCATTTTGAGTTATGGCTTTGTTACGAAAACTGGTACACACAAACTTTTTATGCTAAGCTAGTTCAGTCGCTAACTGTTTCACTGATTTTTTAGAATGAATAAACAGAACAATCCAGTTGTCAAATATGTGAGACAAAAAGGTCCCAGAATTAAGGGAACATGCACAAAGGTAACTGTGGGTGCCACAGAAGCATACTTATTTTTCTACTATGATGTCTGCTAAGACAATGTATCCCAGAGGCAATCTCATCATCGCTATGGATTAAGTCTCTACTGTATTAACTAACTGGAAGGCACACGGACATCCATGTGGAATACACCATCTGATGACATCATTGACTTCACATGGATGCCAGACATAACACCTGTAACCCATCATCTTAAATAAATACATCCAGTTTATAGTTTATGTGTGTGTATTACTCGTTATGGGAGCAAATGCAGCCATATTGTTTTAGCAGCATTTAGCCCTGGATTCACACAAACTGACCTCAGAGTGGTCTGCTTAATCAGCAAGTCAGTCAATACTATTTGGAAATCTAATCTTTTCTGTTTGTGGATGGACTGAAGCTCTTCATCTGCTTTCCCTCCGCTGAACCACACTTAACCTGATGGGACGGGACGGGATGGGCAGACTTAAGGAACCAGAGGAGTTAAATGTCGTGTATGTGTGTGTGTGTGTGTGTGTGTGTGTGTGTGGAAGCCAGAGGCGGGTGGAGTAAGGAAATGAATGGGGTGAGTGGCGGGACGGAGGTGGTCACCTATGCCGGCAAATCAGAGCCAAATTAAGAATGACGCAGAGCTGCCATATACAGCATGATGAGGGTGGGGCAAATGACCTGAGATCTGTGTGGGAACAGAAACAAACACAAAGGGACATGTTAAGAATTTTACGTATGAAAATACTGTGACTTTCAATGTATTTGGAATAAGACAGTTATAACATCTAGCAGAACATTTACCTAAAATTCTATATGGTGTCCAGAGCAGGGTATAGGTAGGTATAAGAACTTATCGGCCACTTTATTAGGTACACTTTGCTAGTACAAGGTTACTTTTGCATTCAGAAAAGTAAGGACCTATATATACTTATAGTTTTTATGAATATATCTATATATATTATATGAGGAATTTTGTATATATATATATATATATGTACAGACATGTATATATGTGTATGCCGTTGTTTTATTTATGGAGCCAGTAACACAAATAATTTCCCTCTGGGATTATTAAAGTATTTCTGATTCTGATTCTGATTCTGATTCAGAAATGTAGTATTTGGAAGAAAAATTCCTTAGAGCATTGGTCCGTATTGACATGACAGCATCATGAAGCTGCTGTAAATTTGTCAGCTGCAATCTATAATAATCTCCCATTTCACCACATCCCGAAGCTGCTTTATTGGATTGAGATCTGATCACGGTGGCCACCAGAGAACGGTCAACTCACTGTCAAGACTGAGAAACCAGTTTAAGATTACATGAGCTTTGTGACATGGAGCATTATCCTGCTGGAAATAGACATCAGAATGGCTACACTATGACTATAAAGTCAGCAACAATACTTATCCCCCACAGAACATATCTCCCACACCATTACACCACCCTTAACTATTGTTACAAGGCAGGATAGGTCCATATTTTCTTGTCGTTTATCCCAAATTCTGACCATACCGTATTAATGTAGCAGGTGAAATCCAAATTCCACAGAGCAGACGACACTTTTAAATCTTCTATTGACCAGTTTCTGTAAATCTGTTTTAACTATAGTCTAATTTTTCTGGTCTTAGCTGGCAGGAGCTGTTCTACTGTTAAAGCCCATCTTCTTCAGGGTTCCCTTTGTTGTATGTTCAGAGATGGTATTCTGGATTCCTTGGTAGTAACAATTGACTGATTAGTTATTTGTGTTAGCATGTGATTGAAGTGTGTACCTAATAAAGTGGCCAGTAAGTATATATCCACACTTCCATCACTCCATCTACGATTTATGGACTCCACATGCAACAAATGTTTTTTGAAGACATTAAAATATAAAAACAATGTCATAAATAAAAAACTATAAATAAAAACAGAAAGAGATACATTCTTAATTAAGTAATCATACAAAATTTAAATCAGAGGTTACTAATATTTAAAAAGAACTGAATTTCTAAGAAAGAGCTAAACCTGCTTTAATGAAAGTTCATTAATTCATTCTGTTCTTTCACTTGTGACATAGGACAGATTTATAAGAATGATTTTGTCAGGTTCAGCAAAAGCTATTTCAAGATTAATTTAGGCATTGGAACTACCACTGGGCTTTGTGGTTAGGGATTTTAACATAAAAATATTTTTTTTGTGCCATGTTGAATTAAATATGGCAAACATGGACAGAAGCCCATAAGGCTAAAATTAGAAAAAGTGTTTAGTTTTGAAAGAATTGAATAAAAACAATAAAATTATCCTAAAATCAGAATAGAAAAATCGAATATGAAGACGTTGTGAAAGCCTTGGTGTCTCAAAAGAATAGACAAATCAAAGTATCTGACAGGAATACATAATTACCACTACTAAAACTACACTAATGATAAGAATTAACAGTATTTTATACGGAATTTGACACTTAAGTAGAATAAAACCTGATAGGAACTGTAGGAGTGTTACTATTCTGGGATGGTACTCACTGTTTGGTGGAGGATCTTTGCATTCACCCTCCTTAATTGTGACATCATCTATTGCAATATCTCCTTGAACACCAGAACCTCGGACTCCCTCCATGACCATCTACACAACCAGAAGAAAAAGAGAGGAAGCATGGATTCTTAATTTTTTCTTCAAAATGCTGTATGTAATGCAGATTATCTGTTTTTTTTTTTTAAATTGGCAAAGCGAATCTGTCTTTAAGTGAACTATCCACATTTGTAACAGTATGGGGCAGGGTTTTAGAGTAACTTCTGTTGTTGTGTATCTGGTAGGTGTTTCATAAACAGTGTGTCTCATATCATTACAAATGTACTCTGTGGTTAAAGTTTAAGGTTAGTTAGAGGAAACCTGTAATACCCTAATCGTATTGAGTGGACAGTTAGTGTAGAAAAGCCCTATGGAGCCCATTTACTGTTACCATTATCCTGTGAATGAGCACAATTAACCCTGTAATGCCAAATGTATCATATTTGATACATCCAGTTTCTGAAATGTTTTGTGTCTGACACCTTTTGCATAATTTAATGGTAAAAACTTTGCTCAAAATCATATTGTACACAATCAGATACACCTGATAACAGGGGGCAGAAGACTACACAAAAAATAATCTTGACTTATCGCATAGTAATAAATTATTAATATTAAAAAAATATTGTTTTTTCTTTTGACATATTTTGTTAAAAGGCCAAATAAGGAATTTAAACAAAAAAACTGAATTTTCTGTTTTGTTTTATTCTTGGATCAGGCTTTAAAGGGTTAGGAGGAACACTTGGGGAATGGTTGTGATTTATTTTTCAGAAAATGCAGCGTTCTGTAATTGTAAATAATAGTAAATAGTAAAGTAATAAAACACAGTGTGGACAGAAGAAAAAAGTAATTAGATCTTTTACTTGAAGATTTTAGTGACATCTAGCAGTACAAAGTGCAAATTACAATGAACTAAGTGGCTAAATAAAGGTATAAAGGTGTAATATTATATATATATACAGTGGGGGAAAGAAGTCTTATTTTTCCACATCAGATGGTTATCAATTTTTATAAATTCATATGATGTGATTTTCTGGAATTTTCTTTGGGATTCTGTCTTTCACTGTTAGAATGTACATATGATTAAAGTTATATATCGTTGCATTCTTTGTAAGTGGGAAAACCGGCAAAATCAACAAGGGGTCAAATACTTATTTCCCCCACTGTATATATACTTTACTTTGTACATTGCTTTGGATAAAAGCGTCTGCTAAATGCATAAACATATAATAATCATAAAAATAATAATAGTGATTATAAAAGCTCAGTTGCTGAATATACCTGAAAAGCTGTAGTTGGGTGAATGTTGACCCTGGCCTGTCGCCAGTGGTCACCTTGATTGCCGTTCAGACTCCACACAGGTGTGTCCTTCACATTCGGACCTTTCTGACGCAAGATGACGTTCAGAGCTCCTACAGGGGAAGCAAACAATTTCATTTATGGAATTTATTGTTATTTTGATCTTATATGTGTAATACCTGAGGTAGATGGCCTCTTGTTTCATTCTTACCTATGTGTTTCCCATACATATGGTAATAAAAGGCAAAGCAGTAGGTAGGGTTGTTGCTGACTGAAGAAGGGGATGTGTTGGAGTTTATGTTGAAGGTGGGAGACAACAGACGGGCTTTGTCATCTTCTTGCCTAGGCCTTGATGTCTCAATGTACATGAAGAACCCTAAGAGACCACAACAACAGATGACAAGCTGAGGCTGTTGCAATATTTATATACTTACAAACAGCTCAAAAGTCTCATTTCAAAGAGATTACACAGACACATTGGGATATATTTGAATTTACACATGGAATAGAAATACAATAAAACAAATATAATAAACAAAATAAAAGGATGCAGTCTTTAATCATTGGAAAATTTAGGAAGGCAACTCTTATCTTCCTGACCTTTTAACACTGTGGGCAAAGCCTGCAAACAGATTTCACAAAGTGTCATGCGATTTAAATGAACCGATTTAATTAAAAATGGATGAAATAAAATAATGATCCTCACACAAGGATTTCTCTTGTCAACGGCTGGAACATACGTGTTCCATTTTGTATGAACTCATCCATGCATAAGGTGGTTTTCAGTGCAAACCAGGACACAAATTTTGCATCAGTTTACCACACAAATCCCCCTTAATGCTAGTGCATCAGCTGAAATCGCTTTAATTTATACAATTTAAAAACTGTCATAAGATTTGGGTTTTAAGTTGACTATTTTTGTTCAAGTTTATAATTTTGGTGTTGGGATTTTTGGACTTAAAGTGCTTTATTTTGCTATTTGACACTCTCCAGGGGACACAAAGAGATGGGTTACAAAAGGGGGATTGACTAATTTCCCTCCTAATTTTCCTGGTCAGTCTCAAAGGCAGTCCATTTAGGATGGCTTATTCCAGTTCCTGTTCCATTTCAAAGGGAGTACATGGAGGCTCGCCTTTTCTGTTTCCTGTACCTGTTTCTGGGGCCCAATGGGGATTTTCGCATCACATTTGCAACAATCTGTCTTTAGTTCTGAAGTTTTTGCAGAGTTTTTTTTGGTTTGCTCTAATTTCTAATAATACATAATAATTTTGTTGTTTTCATTTTTGGACTTTTTGCACTTTGTTTTTCTTTCTCTCTTGTTCCTCAATTGTTTCCTTGTTCTACGTTTATTTCATGTTCTTTTATTCTAGTTTCAGTTGTCGTTAGTTTGTCTCCAGTTTCTGTTTCCTGTGTTGTACTTCTATGTTTTTCTCAATTTTCTCCCTCCTTTCACATTTTATCATCTTCAACCATACTCCAATCAATGTTTTTATTTTATGATAATCTGCCCCCCTCCCTTCACCTGCTCTTTATGCAGTTAATCCCTGTCCTTTTCATTTGTACTTTCCTGGTTCATTCACTCTTATCAGATCATCGACCATCCGTCTGTTAAATTACACGTCTTTCTGTTGCTCATCTATTCTTGACTATTGGATGTCATAACTTTTATGCTGTTACTTTTGTTCATTTGGATTTAGTTTTCCTTAGTATCTGATTTTGTTCACATTTAGTTTGTTATTTTTTTCTAGCATGGCCACACCTTTTGTTATCCTGTTTCTATAATAAACACTAGTCACTACAAATCCCTTTTATCTATGTGTCCAGTTTCTAAATCTGAGTCGTCCTCCATTTACAACCATACCAAGACAGAGAGTTTCCAAAAGAAGTACGGAACTTCTGAATTTTAGGGGATTCTGACATACTGGATGGATGAATTTTTTATCCTTTATTCAAAATTAAATTTGTTATGTTTTTAGCTATGTGGTTAAGTCATGAGCCATGGTTCTGCTCGAGGTTTCTGCCTGTTAAAAGGAAGTTTTTCCTTGCCTGTGTCGCCTAGTGCTTGCTCATGGTGGGAATTGTTGGGTTTCTGTAATTAACTTCAGAGTAGGGTCTGACTTGCTCTGTTTGGAAAGCGCTGTGAGACAACTGTTGTTGTGATGTGGCGCTATATAAATGAAATTGAATTGAATTGAATTAATTTTAATTTTGTAATGTCATTGTCTGAACGTGTGTTTGGACTGATTTTGTATTTTGTGATATTGTGTTGTTTGGTCTTCCTGCCTCAGGACAACAGATGTAAACTAGCAACTATGCTATAATCTGGCTCATTTACAATCTGTATGAGATTGTTCATTAATGTGCACTGTCCTGATTAAATAAATAAATAAATAAATAAATAAATAAATAAATAAATAAATAA
>CAJRST010002224.1:18022970-18051095 GCA_907169785.1 Menidia menidia | reverse complement strand
TAAATAAATAAATAAATAAATAAATAAATAAATAAATAAATAAATAAATAAATAAATAGTATAATCTGCTTGATTATTTACTTTTAATAAAAACTATAAATAATTTCCTTGAGATTTAGCCTAACATGGAGTTATGTTGCTAGGTCATTAAAAGGAAAACAAAAAATACACAAAATAAATTATTTATAATGATATAATGATGAATATAATGATATTGTGTTTGTACATGTTACATACAGCAATGTGGTACTGAGATATTTCTCCTTAGCACGTCTGAATTGCCATAGAATAATTTAATAAAGAGAACATCGCTTGTAAGGTGCAACCAGTACATTAATATTAGGAACAGACAACAGTCCTCCCCATCAGAGTTTGGCATTGCAAGCATCATCCATTTTCTTAGTCAGAACAATAACTTCTAATAAAGTCTCATTTTGCTTCCCTGTCCAGCCATCTATCAATCCAGGCCTTAAGCTCCCCTTTCCACTGTACAAAAAACTCTATCACCAACGTTTCTCAGAACACATTGGGTTTTTTTAAACAAAAACATGACGATATTACAGATATGGACATGTGGCACCACTGGGTGAAGAACCAGAATTACACAGGGACCTCGACCGACCAGAAACTATTTTCAGCTAAAGGACACAACTTTAACATTTCTTGACAAAAATGGCAAGTGGTGGACCTCATTAAAGCTTCTGAATCTGCAATGGGGAACAACAAATGTTGAGGCAGAACAGATATGTCTGAAAGTAACGGCCGATGTCATAAAAACTTGTTATTCAGCGCAATTTCTACCGCAGACTTTACCCTGGGGAGACCCAGATCGGAAAATGTGGCAGCTGATGGGACCTCACAGTTTATTTGCATTCCGATTTCAGTAGAAATGGTCAAGAAACAGATATAGCTATTTTTCCTATAATTTTAAAAACTTGTACTCACAGTGTTTACATACAGAGTTGATAAAAAATAAACAAAAATAAGAATATAACAATTGCAAAAGGTGGATTAATACACAGTTGCAGCTATTTCAGTTGGTGGTCATCATCAAAATTATGTTTCCAGCTCTTTGTATCATTTTGTTGATATTGAACTAAGAAAATAAAGGACCTGTAATCATTTCTTAATTAAATTTGACATGTTTTCTAAATGTTATTATTTTATACTAATTTGATTATTATTTTTTAAATATCTTAATGTTTTTTTCTTTTAGTAGGTCTTTGTAGGTGTGTATACCTTCTTTGGAGCCAGTGTGGTCAGAGCTCGGTCCAGTGTTTGACGTGTGTTTGGTGTTCCGTGTGGCAGCACTGCAGCGTGTCCAGTCAAACTCATCTGCTTTGTCCTGAGAGAACAAACAAAGCGCCTCGTCCTCAAAACCACACTGGAACTCTCCTGAACACACACACACACACACACACATATATATATATACATATATATATATACTCAATGAAAAAAAATTAAACAAATCTATATACACATTATATCATTTCAGCTCCAAATTGCCACCCAGGAATTTCATCCATAATAAAGTTTTCAGATTTAATCATAGAAGATTACATTTACAAAATGAGAATACACTCATATGACATTTCATTTGGTGACACTCACAAAATGTAGGGTAATATATTTTTAACTTGCATTTGTATACAGAACTATTATTTCTGTAATAGAAATGTAATAACTTGATTTTGGCCCCTTAATGAAAGTAGAAACATTTTTTGATACATGAATTCAGATCTGCTGAATGTCCTCTTTGTTAGAACACTTATTACTAACGATTACAAGCTATTACAAACTCTTATTACTAACGGACTCTCATTGTTTTCCTCAGCTGTACTGAATGGAATGGTCAGCTGCCTTATTATTTCCCCTGTTACAAATACTTACTACTAATACAGAAATGCCTTTAAAACACAGCATAAAAAACAGACCTGTCTTTCTACAAAACTATAACAGACTGCGCAAATAGCTTATCAGCACTAAAAAAAATTATTTCATTTCCAGGCCAGTGTTTTAAACATGTGTTGCTTTAAAGTAGACAGCCAATAGTCTTTCCTTCACCTGATTATCAATACAGAAATCCCTTTGTTATTTAAAAATTTGAAAAGAAAACTAGTATGGTGAGATACTTACTGAGATGTGGGTTAACAGGAGCTGTGGAGAACATAAGACGAGACCAGGATGAGACCCACTGCACCAGCAAATCTTGCACAAGCAAAACTTTAAGCTTCAGTTGAAGAAAAAGTCAAATGTGACATGACTACATCAGAATAAAATACAATGTGGTTGCAATTCAGTTTGGAATGTGAATTATTAACTTATAGAAAAGATCATTTAAGCGACACTTGAACATTCAAAACATAAAGAAAAGCAGGCATATTCATCCAGTTTATGACCAGTAGAAGTGAAATGAGACAACTCCAAGGGACATGTGATCCAAATAATTATAGAACTGTTTTTTCTTTTTATTTATTGTAAAATCTTAATTAATTTTTGGGTGACGTTGGGTAAAAAAATATTACAACAGTTTGGTAAATCATTTTGCAGGTAGGTCAAGCAAATTTAGCAGGTTAAGCAAAAAAGAAAAAGAAAAACAATTATGGATATGATCCAGCGTAAACTAGCCATTGTGGATCACATTCAGATTTTATGTCATCTTTGCTCATCTTTAATTTCAATTTGTGGATGGCACAATCAGCTGTGTTCCTGAGATCATACAGGGATTTCTGTTTTTAAAATCTGTTTTTAATGCATCGCTCATTTAAATATTATGCAACCCATATTTTTTAGGTATGTGAGTTGTGTATTTAGATTTTTCCAGCTGATCTTCACATATGAGGCAAGTTTTTCTTTTTAAAAATTGGCTGTAACTTCTATATTCTATCAGCTTGTAATACAAAAGACATCAATTCTAAAGTGATGAAGGAAGTTGGGATATAAATTAAAAAAGAGATTTGTGTCCCTGTAAAATGTTCTACAGCGTAAAGTAATTGTGCTAAATTAAACAACTTCAACCATAACTGTTCAGGTAAGGTTTCAATCACACCTTTACTTGGGGATTTTCAAGAAAAACAACGTACCGCTGTATGTGATGATACGTTCAGTGGCATCTCCCTCCCCATAGCGGGTGATTGGGGTAAGGCGAACCAGGTAGGACTCAGGTTTGATCAATTCTGTCAGGTTGTAGGTCAACAGCTCACCCTTTTGGATCGTTCCTTCTATGGGAATTTCCTGCTCCCACCAGCGGGACTGACCCATCTAAGACACACAAAAAAGTGATCGTACACCTTTTAGCGGCCTTGAAAGGTTAAGTAAATAATTAGTGGAATTGAAGATGCTCTCTTAAATAGAGATCATAAAAATAATTGTCTATACCAAACGTGGAGAAGAGAAGCAAAATGTTATGGAAATCGATGTAGATCATAAACATAATTCAATAAATGTGGATAAACCACACAGTACACACAGTAGTATCCATAAAACAGTAACCATGACGTGTCATAATGCTGTAGGAGGAATCTACAGTAGTCTCAATAAATGCACTGAGCTTTATGCGTTTACACAAAATACATATATTGAAAACTGCTCTGCATGAAACATGGCAATTTCAGTAAAGCTAACGGAATAGAACCAGGACAAAATCCAACCAAAGTAATAATAGAAACACGAGCAAAGGAAAGGCAGCCATGCATCCGGCACAATCCCCTGCAGCCGTTGTACTGACTTGGCCAGAGCTTGGGTTGCCATCTTAACATTTGCCTTGGGGTGAATGTAAACAAGGCACGCAAATATTTGGGGAAATTCCCTGGGGAGACGAAACAGGCCAACAGACGCTGAAAGAAGCTCAGTATTTTATGTGCAACGTTGTTCTCTCACAACCAGTCATAATTAACGTAGAAACAAACACCTGCTGGTCACACACTTCACGTTTCTCTGGAGTTCATCTAATTTATTGATTTCTATGCCATGTATTCTTTCATTTATATATCATGGTACCATGGCAAGGTGCCATTTTCTATCGCAGACGGTATCAATGTGTTGATTCCAATCAGAATTTCCAAAAGAGATCACTACAGACTGTGAGCTGTGGCGATTGCTTTTTTTACGTTGTCTATCACCTCTGATAAGTTTCATCATCCCAGGGCATTTACAATTTCAACCAGGAAAACACTCTGGGATGCTAACAACAAACAATGTGCACGGTATATTTAAGTTCCCCAAATCTGTAAACTCTCAGCCATAGTAACACTAAATGCTCAATAACAGAGTAATATTACAGAATAACTGCAATATTAAAGCATCAATAAGTATCCTTTATATTTGGAGATATCACGCTATCATATTTAAACAGCCATGAATTATATCTCATTCAGATTTACAAACTAGTTATATTATAGTGTCAAAATTAGTGTTATGATTAATCTCACAAGTGGGCGTTTTTGTGAAAAGCCAATCGTAACTTATGGAAGGTACATGCACCCAAAAAACGATGAGGAACGCACATTCTACGTGATCTTGGAGCGTTACGTCTGATGTACCCACCTGCCTGATACCGAGTCTGTAGGCCAGGATTCGATCTACGGCATTTGGCTCCATCTGAGTCCACTGCAGCTTGAAGCTGTAGACCTGAGGTCTGTTCTGCCATAGATTGTTGTAAGTGTCATAGTAAAACTCTGGAGGATAGGCTTTACCTGTAAGACATAAGGGGTCGTAGGTCATACGGAGTGGAACCAGATGGGGTGACCGTGTCTTTGTATGAGTACGAGTGCGCGTATTTGTGTTGAGAGCATTATTGTCCTCTGTGGAGCCTGGTTTTTGGGGCCTCTTTTTTCCAGGGTTGCACGTGGTGGCTGCTTGCCCCGGGATGCTCCACCTTGGGTATGGGGTGGGTGCCTGCTTTTTTGGGGTTGTCCAGGCTGGCCCCTTGGCCTATTGCGGTGTGGTCCTGTGCCCGGACCATGAAGGCGGTGGGCGCCCTGTGGGGGGGGGGGGGGGGGATTTGGCCTGTTGCTGTGTGTTTCCTTCCTGATTTCCACTTCAGCCACCCAGGCTCTACCCGGGTCCTTTACCTGATCCCTGCCGGGCTGAAGTGGTAGCTCTCCTGCAATTCGTGGTCTCTCTCTTCTCATTCTCCATGGTTGCTACTGTTTGCCTGATTCTGGGAATCCTCTTATGAGGGGCAGTTTGGGGCCCCTACCCACATTAGTAAACACAATCCAGGTAATGGCCTGTACACACACACACACATGCACAAATTTACCCACACACCCACTCATTCACTTTCTGTCTTCATGACTTTAACGACTTTCAGTGATCACGAATAAGTTTTCATAGGCTTATTACTCTTGGTAATATGTTCCTCTGAAACTTTTGCCAGAATACCCTTGTGTATATGTGAGTGATTTGACACATTAAAACTTGTCCCGTTTCTTTATGCAGATCTCCTCTAGAGCAGTGATCTTTTGGGGCTCTGCAGGTCATTCGTCAGGTCCCTCCGTGTATTTCTGGGATTTTTGTTAATTGTTGTCATGATAATTTTGACCCAATGGGCTGAGATCTTACCAGATCGATTGGGACTATCAATGGTCTTGTTTGTCTTCCATTTCCTTACAGTTGCTCTCACAGTTGATTAATTCACACCAACCTGCTTGTTTATTGAAGATTCACTCTTCCAAGCCTGGTGTCCTTAGAAAGCTCTTTGGTCTTGGCCATGGTTGAGTTTGAAGTCTGACTGTTTTAGGCTGTGGACAGGTGTCTTTTATACAGACGACAAGTCAAACAGACGTAAATACCGAATAAAACGCTAAACCCTATCGTCTGAACAAAATACTCCATTTCCTGCAGCCACTGATTGAATCGGTCACTCTTGACTTTTCACCTGTTTAGACACAACTTGCCAACACATTTTCAGTGTGATGCACCTGTGTTGCATAATGGTGAGCACAGCTGGCAAAAGTCAAGTACAGGAAAAGCACACGTGTTACTGGTTGAAAACTACTCAAAATTGATCACACTTGTGGCTAATGATGTGAGGGAACATATTTCTCATAGAAATATGAGAGGCTTACTTTATACAAGTCCTGAATGCAGAGGATTTCTGTTCCTTTTACCTGTTTTTTTTTAACGATGTGGAAGTGCTAAATGCACAAGTTCTTTTATCTGCAACATGCATTAATCCAACAGTAAACAATAAATATTCATTTCTAAAGCTTCATGTCCTGAGCATTGTCTCTCTTTTCTGTGTGGTGTTTAGTGACTGCTCAGTATTTATTTTCATTGTGATTGACTTGGGACACAATTTACAACATAGTTCAGTTTGACCAAAGATTGCACTATTTTGAGGGGTAAGTTTGGTTTTGCAAGAGGAGTCTGAGTTTTTGTGTTCACTGTTCAGAGAGGAGAGCAACTTTCAAGAAATGTGTCTTATCAATTGAGAAAGACTGTGATACAGGTAACGAGTAGAGGACAGAAGAGGTTCTAAAAGATGAAGTTACAGATCTGTGGAAGCTAGAAATCTTGTGGGTTACTAAATGCAGACCTCTCTGATCTTTCTAATTAGGAGATTCAAGCAATTTGAGTCTTGAGCAATGACTCCTGAGTAGTTATTTTGAGCCTTTTATCTCCTCATAGAAAGACTACCTCTCATTGAAACTTTTCAACATGCCCAAACCTTTGATAAACCAATTAATAAAAATGACTACAGAAATAAATGAAAAAAGAGAACTACAATGTCTGAAAATGCAGTGCAAGACTTCTCACCTGTCACCAGGAAGGTACAGCGTCCGGCGCCCGCTTCATTGGTGATGTCACAGGTGTACTCTCCATAGCCCTCTCTGTTCAGAGCTTTGACGTGATAGCTGGTTTCATGCTTTTGATGGCTGAACTGTCCGACAGTGAGGAGGCGAGAGCCCAGCTTCCACTCGTACTGCAGGAGGCGACCTGGGTGGGCTTGGAGCAGGCGGCAGGTAATGCTGAAAGCGCGGCTCAGACCCTGATGAATCTCCGTGAACACTGGTTCTACTGTTGGGGGGTCTGTAACACAGATAGAAAAAACCTTAAAACTGCTAGCAGGATAAAAGAAAAATTACAGTTGAATAAAATCATCATGTGAACACTAAACAGGCTGATTAGTAACCGCAGAGAGGTGAATCATGACACTACTTTATACTATAAAAATGATCATTATCACTTTTATTACTATCACCGTCATTATTAATGTTTATAATAACCTTTAAAAAGGAATAGCCTTTATTGAAAGTTCAGTTTTATCTGGCGTAATTTGTAATTCTTTTTTCTGGACCTCATCCTATGATTACTGATAAGGTCTGTAAAGCCACAGAGAGGTACATTTGCCAACCCATAACAGGCATCTTATTATTTAGATTAGATAATAACTGTATACTCTCAATCGTTAGTCATGCTCCTAACGAAGACATCTGGATATATGTTTGCTTAACACACATGACAGTTCTAGACAGTAGTTGACAGTAGTCAACTTTAACCCTATAATGCCAAATGTGTCATATTTGATTCATACGATTTCTGAAGTCTTTTGGATCTGAGACTTTTTGCATCATTCAGTGGTAAAAGCTTTGCTCAAATCCCTGTTGTACACATTCAGATATACCTGATAACAGCCAGTAGAAGACTACACGGAAATATATTTTTGACTTATTGCATGCTAATTTGATCAAAATCATTTCTGTTTTTCTTTCTTCATATGTTGTTGAGGGGCCAAAGAAAGACTTCAGACTAAAAAAATCCAATATTCTTCCTATTTCCTTGGATCAGGCTTTACAGGGTTAAAAGAGTAACTAACTGTTGAAATAGTCTCAGAAAATGTCTCAAAATCAGTACATACAGTTCTTCAATTTCTTCCGAGGGCATCACCAAGTGCCATCTTTTTGTATCTATGCATGATGCATGTGTATGCTAATGTGGTCATGTTTACTTTTTAGGATACTCACACTGCACTACCAGCTGGATTAGGGCCTCTCTGGGTTTGACGTTAAAACCATTGTACTGGCTCGTCTGGCAGCGATACGTCCCGCTCATCTCTCTCGTCAAATTGCTGATTCTCAGTATGCCGTCGTAGCTCTCCACCTGAGGGGACCCATCAGGCATCAGGGCCGTTGAGGCCGCAGCCGCCCCGCTCTCCTCCACTCGAGACCACAGAATGATTGGTTTCGGCTTTCCAGAGACCAGACACTGCAGGTCTATGGTGTCGCCCTCCTGTGTGATGAGTCGAGACTGCCCCTTGGGGACGGTGAGCTCAGGAGGAACTACATGAAAAGATGGAGGATGGTGGTTTTAGGATTACAGATTTTGCAAATTCAAAGAAGTGTTTTTTAGTTGCTGAGTTTGGCTTAATGTAGTTAACATAATATAACACAATTCATTCATAAATTTTTCTAAATTATTTCATATTATTTTATACATTACATGTACAAATCAGGTAGTTCTTAATTGGCCAGATATATGATAATGTTTTGAAAAGTATAGAAAAAACCCCCATAAGCTTTAAGAAAGGTTGCAGAGTCCGACTTTCCCCATTGCTATTTGGCATTTTTATACAACCATTAGCAGCCGCTATCAGGCAACATACAAATATCCAGGGAATATGCTATAATGCAGAGGTAACAAACACAGACAAAGGGTGACGCGGACTATATATACAACACAAGGGAAAATAGTGGACCCAATCAGCAATCTAGGGAGTTCAAGACTGGTGGAACATGAGGAAGGGTAAGTGACCTGGAACAAGAGGAGAGTTAGCATTTCAAAAGAAAACAGGAACTGACAATACAAGATGACAAGACAAAGTAAACCCAACAGAAATGACCGCTGCGTGACAAGTGCTCACTTTGGCAGCCTGGACAGTTTACTGACAACACTATACAACAAATACAAAAAAAAGTAGTTCTCTCATAGTGTATGTTAGATTTTGGGCTATATTTACACACTTGGGAATTTTATGCTATCACATAATTCATGTAAATGACTGATTGTTTTTTTTAATTTTCGAATTATACTTTTGTGTTAAACCTTCAAAAGAATCGTGATAACGTCTCTCACCCTCTTTCAGATCGTACAAGGCTTAAATAGCATCCCTCTTCACTTGTGTGCATTTGGACACACTCCATTTCTAAACCATGCAGACTAATAGATGTCTATCCAGAACTTTGGTGTGTGTATTCTTTCTCATGCTGCCGTCCAACTATTGCAGATATTTCTTGTTATTCCCAACCACGCTTCAATAACAGGCTGTTTTTGCCAAAAACCCTTTGGTACAAAAGGTCCCCTGAGACGTTAGATTAACCAACACATTCGGGTCATTCTGATTTTCCGCTACCCAGAATAACCTTTTTCTCTCACAGTCTCGCCTTTTGTCAGCATGCCAGCATCACAACCCCGGCTCTGGACGTCTGGTGTTTCGACCTACGCCTTGTGTTTGGATTACCCCTTTTAGGATTTTGGACTTTTGTGTGTACTTCCATATCCTGTAATAAACTGAGTTTCTACATTGGATGCCTCTCTGAGTCTTTTTCGAACTCAGCATGTGAATGAGCTCACACACATTAAACGAAACACTAGATGTGCTCATTTAAAAGGATGCTGGCGTTTCAAATGTGGATGTAGGGGTGGGCGATATGGCTCAAACATAATATCTTGATATTTCATGATATTTAAACAAATAATCATATTCAATCATTTTGACTAAATTCGCTTTAAAGGTAGTTTTGGAGTATTATATAACAAATAAAAAACAACATAGGTTCATTCTACAAACATGACTTTATGTATTCAGTATGTATTATGTATACAGTCTCTGTGTAAAATTAAAAAGTAAAAATTCTCCTTTTCTTATTTAGATTGAAAAACACCATGAAATGAGCAAATCATGATAGAATTTCTTTTTCAGGGCAATTTGTTTTTACTGGTTTTATAATGACATGATATGGCCCAGCCCTATGTGAGTGTCATCAATGTTGCTTTGTCTTTTGTGTTTTTGTGTTTTCTTTGACCCGTCTGTTACGCCCAAACCACTAGTTGGGTCTACAAGAATTCAGGGACACAGTTTTGGAGTTGATTAGGTTTGAAAATGTTGATGATCTGTTGAACTCTAAGTGTCTCAAATTTAAAAAATTCCATTGCTCCTGTCAAGGGTAGAATGGTTCAAAGCTGAAAAGAGGCACACTGGAGAAATAAAGACTCACGGCACAGGAAAGGGCGAGCTGAATGGAGATTTTGAGACATAAAAACTAATTAATTGTGGGTGTTTAATCAGAGTTTTTGTGGAACAAAAGAGAATTAACTTTCTGAAATAATCAAAAACAGAAGAAACAACTTGTGTCCTGTTTGTTACATTGAGCAGATAAACAAACCCTCCAGTCTCACTACCCTTAGAAATAATTTCTACATCTGAATAACATGAGTTTAAAGTTCAAGACATTAAAATGCAATTATTTCCACAACACACAACTACTCTGCCCCAAGTTAGACATCTAGAACTGGCAAATTTCACACCCTGAGTCCATCCCTTATGAATACATTAGGGGACTACAGAGGTGCACCCAAGGTCTGATGGACACATCAGATCAGCTGACATTAAAGTGAAGGACAGAACTTACACCAAACCTGGCTGGTGATTCTATCTGCCTTTCTTGAGGAATACTCACATTCATCATGATGAAACCTAAGCACAATTTTGTTCAGAGCAAATGTATTACATACATTAAGGAGAACTCCCTCAGGGGAACCTATGCAGCGTGGCCGAGCTAGCTTATCCCCTGGTGAATGCCAGCGAGGGATGCAGCTCAAGCTCTGCCTGTACTGTGGACTCTCGGGACATTGTGCTGCCACCTTTGTGGCTGCCTGCTCAGTCTGTGTCAGGAATAAAGCATCGCACCGTCCCCCTGCTGGTCTGCTGCTCCCTTTACCCATCCCCAGTCGCCCTTGGTCACACATAGCAGTGGTTTTACCGGGTACCCCCAACTGAAGGTAATACCATTATTCTTACTATTGTTGACATATTTTCCAAGTCTGTACACTATTTTCCCCTTCCAATATTTCTGTGGATATTGTGTCTGATCATGGACCACAGTTTTCTTCCCCGGGTGTGGACCGCCTTCTGTAAGGTGGTGGGCGCAGCAGCCAGTCTCTCCTCAGGCTATCACCCCTCAAACTAATGGCCAGACAAAGAGGACCAATCAAGACTTGGAGGCAGCATTACGCTGCATGGCCGCTCATCACCTCGTTTCCTGGAGTTTGTTTCTTCCCTGGGTTGCATATGCCCATAACTCCCTCACCTGCTCCGCCACAGGTATGTCCACGTCTGTGGCATATTATAGTATTCAACACCCATTCCATGTTCAAGAGGAGGAGGTGGGGGTGAAAGAACATCTCAGCAGTATTTGGGAGGTCTGGAAAGAGCAGTAGTCACTCGTTCCGCTGAAAGGAACAAGCAGATGGTGGACCTGCATCGATCTCCTGCTCCATAGTATAAGGTGTGGCTATCTTCATGGGACCTGCTGCTTGAGACTGAGTCACATAAGCTGGCACCCTGGTATGTGGGGCCTTTCACAATCTCCAAAATTATAAATCCCTCCGCTGTCCATCTCATCCTCCAGGACTCTATGAAGATCCACCCTACATTTCACGTTTCCTTCTAAAGTCTGTTTCCACCAATGACCTTAGCCCTCCGGCCGTTCCCCCTCCAACCCCCTGGCTCAATGATAACCACTCTGTCTTCACAGTTTCCCGGATTTTGGATGTCCGATCCCGAGGTTGGGGCTTCCAGTATCTGGTTGATTGGGAGGGTTATTGCTCTGAGGAGCGTTCTTGGATCTCCTGTCATCTCATCCTGGATCCGAATGTTTCCCACCCATCAAAATGGGTGGGGTACACATGACGGAATCGCTAATCATGTGATTCCCTGGCCAATCAACGCCCGGAGGCGTAGTGTTGTCCCAACTCACCTCTGATTGATTAGATACTTTACCTCATAAAGATTGAATGAATAAACTATCCACAATTTTGCAGTAAGTTTTTGAGGGACATTGTTGGTGCTATGCTAGATATTCACATAAAAGGTGTAGATGATGTGTCTTTGGCAGATGAGAGAAAGCAAGAAAGAAAACAACAATCACTTAAATACTCTTGGTAAACAACTCAACAACTAAGTCATGCAGCTAAAGATTGGAAGTGTGCTACCCCCTGTGTAGAACTGAAGTTCACTTCAAATGGATTCAGAATACATATTCATAGTCTACTATCTGAAATTCCAAAACAAATTTAACCAAATCTTTTATTTAATGTGTCCATTTTTAAATAAATCATCTCAAATTTTATACATATTTTTTAGAGGGTATGATGAGAACCTTGGCCATCTGAGCAAATTCATGCACACCTTTTATTTATTTATTATTTTACAGTCCATATAGATTCTCAAAATTAAACTAAATAAACAAAAAGAAAACATAACATTTCTAAACATCCATCTATCCCTTTTTAGAAACCACTTATTCTCAAATGGGGCAGCAGGGGGACTGGAGCTCATCCCAGTATTCAACGAGCGAGAGGCAGGGTACACCCTGGACGGTCCGCCAGTCCATCGCAGGGCCACACAGAGACACGCAAGGACGAACAACCATGCACACTCACTCCTAAGGGCAATTTGGAATGTCCCATCAACCTAACATGAAGGTTTTCGGACGGTGGGAGGAAGCCGGAGAACCCGGAGAGAACCCACGCAGACACAGGGAGAACATGCAAACTCCACACAGAAAGGTCTTGGTTCCCCTGGGAACTTGAACCCAGAATCCTCTTGCCGTGAGGCAATTGTGCTAACCACCACACCACCATGCCGCCCCATTGCTAAACAGCCTACTTTATTTGATTCAGATGTTTGACAGTCACTTTTTTAGGTTTAAATCCAAATTTATATAAATACATCAACTTTGCATACAGAGGCCATTTTAATAGGACCACTCAAAGGAAGTTCTGAGTCTGCCAATTACATTAAAATGGTAATCTATGTGCAATTTCACAGTCATTGTTTGAAATGTGCTTGATCGCAATATGCTAAAAGTGGGAACCTTCAATTCACAATTGTGGTCATTTGACACATTTATGTAGTGGAATGTGGACTCACCTGTTGTAGAAGAAATGTTGACGTCAATACTAATCTCTGGGATTCCTCCATTCCTCAGTGATGCTATGCAGGTGTAAGTGCCAAAATCAGTGAACTTGAGGTCGATGATGTCAAGATTTGTAGTTCCTGGAGAGATGTGGGTGCTTGTGTGGGTGATGACCATCCGATCAGAGCTTTTAAGTGGCCGGCCATTTTTCAACCAGCCAAACTGAAGCTCCTCTGGTGGCGTGGCCTCCACTTGGCAGCTTATCTTAACCTCCCGGCCAATCTGTATGTTGTCTTCATTGTGATATGGATCTGGTGTGATCCAAAACCGGCCTTTATGAAGACCTAAAGAAATGATAAATACAAATACAACATTCAAGGGGTCAGTTTTTTCAAAGTTTAATGGTGTTTTATTTATCATTCTTCAATCACACCTTTAACTAATTCTGTCCATGACATTCAAATAACATTGTTTGTAAAAGTGAAAAAAGTTAATTGAAGTTACAAAAGGTCGAAGAGTGCAGAATTGAGCCATTTTGAGTGAATAATTGTGAAATTGGGTTGACGCCTATACCGTTTGCATTTGAAATGCATCTAGAAGTACTTTGATTTAACAGACTTAACATAATATTATTATGCATATTTTGGGATAAAATAAATAAAGATTTATCTAATTATGAGATTAAACTATGGCATATTAAGTATTTTGCATTTTCTAATGTAGAAAGTCAACAGAATAATTACGGCCTTCATCTTCCATCTGAACAAACACAGATAGTAGCTGCAGGTAGAAGGTAATGGAAGCGTAAAGAGCAACCAAACTAGAACACCACAAGGACTTAACCTGAGAAAAAAAAAGAACAAACAAAAAAATAAATTAAAAAGATAACAGAGAAAAAAGGGTTTGTCAAAGTGACAGCAACAAAGACCTGATGACTGAGAAGGTTAGATGTAGAATGTAAAACAATATAACTGTTGAAAGACCATGCCCAGACTAAAACTAAGTAAGACAAAATAACAAAGTAGCTAAAAAAAAAAATTAACAAACTACCCTGGAAAAAAGAACAGCGCCGCCAAAACACAATCAAAGCACAATTCAAGACCAAACACAATAAATGAGGCCATGACCCTGATCAACACAACCATTCTGCTTCCTCAATGGCTCCCCTGTAAGACACCCTAAAATCTTTTATGGAGATTATGATTTGTGTACATAATGCGACCATGTCCTCCGTTGAGATCAGCGTTGGGGATGCTGCAGTGGTTATGCAGTGCAGATTATGGGTGTAGTAGCAACTCGACTTCCGATGATTCTTTGCAGTTAGTAAGTTGCGACAGAAAGCATGCCTTTACATTGATTAACGGGAAACCAGCAGGTTATGTCGACTTATGTATTACGTGGGTTGTTAGCAAACAAAAGCTTTGGGAAACTAAAGTGCTTGGACATTTGGACACTGGATTAAAGGAAACCATTCTGAGAAAACCTTATGGTGCAACCAAAGTAGTGGCAGACGATAAGAAAAATGCTAATGCATACGCTAAGCTGACTCAACCATTGGATGGTCAAAGCCTCTTATTATGAGATGATAATGGAAGAAAGGCATTGAAAATATTGAGGGATGACTACATTGGAAAGGGGAAGTACCGCATCATCAACTTGTACGTCACGCTGAGATAACTTAAAAAGCTAAGTGATGAGGCTATTACAAAATATGTAGTCAGAGTGGAGACTACCGCGTTAACAGCTACGTAGTTTTGAAGAGTTAAGCAGGGCCGAATCTAGTGACAATGTATACAATGCACACTGTGGCGAGAGCCCGGCCCCAGCACATAAGAGTTTCCATGACTCCTTTAAACTGGAGACACACTGCGTGGAGTTGGCAGATGGCACTCTATGCAAATGCGTCACTAAACAAAGAGGGATGCAGAGGTATTCTTGACACAAAGCGGTGCTGAGAGGCTTCACCCACCCGTAAAAGGAGCAACAGTCACGTTTGAAAAAAGGACAAGACATAACCCACAAAGACGGTACTTAGTTCAACATTCACTTAATGGCAAATGTTGTCCCCTTAAATAAAGTGTATCAGGTCTGATGATGGCATGGAGTTCAAATGCAGAGATTTTCAAATCCTCTTAAGTAAAAATTGTATTAAACACGAGACATCAGACCATTACTCTCCTCATGAAAATGGCACTGCTGAGAGGTGCTGGCGTACTCTTTCTGAGATGGGCAAGTGTATGCTAATTAAAGTCAAATACCTGTGAACTGTGCTTTTAAAATGGCAACAATAATAAAAAACAGATGCTTTGGTAAGCAAACAGGGAAAGCCCTTTACCACATGCTGACAGATTAAAAAGCCAAATGAATCAAAATACCCCAAATTTGGGTCCCTATTTTATATTAACAAATCAAGATTCCAAATGTGAGCAACGATTTTTTGTTGGTTATGATAAGAACATCCCTGCCTATTTGGTTTATCATCCTAAAACAGGGAAGGTTCTGAAACACACTAAACACTTGACACTAAATTTGTGACAAAGGCAAGTTTGGAAAGTGAAAAACACACAGATTTGGTAGAACCAAATGACAATTATGATATTTTTTCTGTTAAGTGACAGTAAAGATAATGACAAGTATAAAGCAAGATTCGAGGCTAAGGGCTGCAGCCAGAAGGAAGGTAAGATTATGTTTGAAATATCCTCCCCGACAGCCAATTTAACAATCAAGAAGGGACTGCTACAAAAAGCAGCACAGGAGATTTTGTTACTCCATCAAACAAATGTGAAAATAGCTCACTTGTATGCTTCCATCGATAGCGAAATCTAAATTTATCATCCAGAAGGTTATGACAAAGGGAAAGATCTGGTGTGTAAACTAGAAAATGTTCTGTATGGGCTGAAACAATGTGGTTAAAACCAGAATACGGTGTTACATGGTTACCTAACTGAAAATGATTTGCACAAGAGCCAGCAGACCACTGAGTTTATTACCAAGGAGAAAGAACATGAGAAAATTATCTTCATCGTCATGGTTGATGACTTGACCGTGTTTTGCAACAAGCAATGAAAAATTAATTAAGAATATGAAGGAGGTATCAGCCAGATTTAAGATAAAGAACTTGGTCAGATCTATGCATTTTCTTGCTATCAATTACATTCAGTCTAATGGATGTTTAAAGAATTCTTTAAAAAAACATATCTATACAAGACATTGAAAATGAGAACTTCAGAACTGTAAAACAAGAGAAACTCCATGTAATTGGAAATGATGCTACACAGAAGATGCTAATAAGATGTAAATGTAAAGATGTATAACGAGGCTGTAAACAGTCTTGTATATCTTACAACGTGTATGTGTCCTGACCTAAATTTTGTGGTCAGCAAGTTATCACAACATTTGTATGAACCAGCAGAGGGGGTGTTTAGAGCTTTTGATTTGTGTACTTGTGTAAACGCATTTTGCGTTTCATTGCTTACAGTTAAATATTATTTTATTTTTGCCACTATGAGGCGCTGGTCAGCAACACAGAAAGTGCTCGTCACACTCGGCTTCATTGAGTGAGCCAAAAAGGACTTCCGTCATTTTATTTTTTTGTAAAGAAAGTTCCTCCAAGATGTTAGCCTTATAAAAAATGATGTTAACTTCATATGTCACACATAAATATACCAAAACTGCTTGAAGGGATCACATTATTCCTTCTACATCGGTGTTGGTGATAATGTAGTGCTCAACAGAGATAGATCTGGTTGTGCGGGCTTCTTCCTGCAGTGCGATCACTTCCTATCCAGACCTTTAGGATGCAGAGTAAAGGATAGTAACGGTCATCCCCCTAAGGAAAAGGAGGGAGAAGAGAGGCCCCTCCGTCTACAACAAGGCTCTTATTCAAAATATGCGTTGGAACAGTGGCAGCTGGGCACAGTCGGAAATAAACCACAGCTAATCTCTGTCATCCGGAAGACACTGAGGCCGAACGTTAAGACTGAGCTCGCGTGTAGTGATGAAACTCTGTCAATCGTTGCTCATATTTCACAATACGTCTCGTTATCCTCCACCGTGAGTGACACAGAACCGCCAGATTTACGCTAGCAAGACCTGAAACCAATGAGGAGCCCATGTTGGTTCAGGTCTTGCTAGCGTAAATCTGGCAGTTCTGTCACTAGGCGCCAGGCGTCGTGCAGCAGAGTTTACAGTGCCCAGTGGTTCTTGGATTACCGTAGCTAAACCAAGAACCCTCCTATCGTTCTCGGAAGGGAGAGAGACATGAAATATCCCTCTCTATCACCCAACACGCATGTATATTTTTTTATCCAAACCTTAGCTAGGACTTCTAAGGTCTGGGACAAAACCTCAAATGGAAAAGGTGGTTATGCTGTTCAGACAGTCAGTGTAAATTTCATTAAAACAGATAAATGAAAAACTTGGGAATGATACACTTGAGTTTAAATTTCCACACTGAGCCGGGAATGTGTCTGCATACCCCTGGGAAATGTTGTGCCCCTGACTCTAATTGTAACCAGTGTTCCTCAAGCTTCATTGTGTTGTCTTGTAATGTTATGTATTAAGGCTTTACCCTATAAATAAACCCTATGACAAATGCTTGCATTTGGGATAATTGATTGCGGTTATGGTCTGACACAACTAGATGAAACACTGATTAAAGGAGGTTTTCACCTGATGACCTCAGTGACATCTTAATCAGCACTAACTATTGGTTTATGGACCAATGTTGACATTAGGGATATATTCTGGCCCTGGTGATTTTTTTTGTAGTACAATTTATTTGTAACTTCTAAGATGAAGATAAACAGAGAATCTATATTACCATTTTTTTTTACAGTGGTGAAATCCTCAGAAATAGGTTTGACACTTCCATCCTATACATAATATAATTTGTGTAGATGCGAAACTGCTAGGCACTGAATAAAATGTATGCAAAGTTATGTTTGAAACAGTCGGATTAATTATTTAGCATGATCAAATGCTGGATAGTTTTCCCCATAGTTTAAAAAAAAAACAACCTGAAATTAACCATGCTGCAGTACACCAGTCTACAATGTGAGGCTGTGTTTAATATTTATGCTCTTATAATCTGGGTTAGTCTCCCTGAAGAAGTGAGACAGGCCCTTATCTCTGACAATGTTTAAATCCGGGCTGAAAACATTTGTATTTAGCTGTGCGTACAACAACTGAAAGTATTTTATCTGCATTCTTCACTTTTAAAATCCGATCATTACGTATACAATTGTTCAAATATGATTTACGTTACTCATGTTCTGGTGGAGTGCTTTCTGCTCACTGTTTCACAAAGTGAGCTGTAAGCATGTTCGTGTTTAGGGGGCCAAGTGGCCTAGTTTCAAACAGCGACTGTTGGGTCAAACTCTCAGGTCATTCACATATCTGGAGGCAAGAGAAAGCCAGAGAGATTCAGCCTTACTAACTAGATTCTGGGGTCAATAAATCGTAATGCAAATTCCTGTATAATCAGAGCAGTTTGGTACATAGTTGGAATCCCATGTGCCGTTGTGCTTGGTTGCTCTCACTTCACGATGTTTATTTTGTCCATTTAATGAAATAATTATTTCTTACTTCCTCAGATGACTAGGACTTTTGCTTAAAAAACAAATCCTCAACAATTTTAATCGGTTCAATCAATTATTCTTTAATGTTTTATTTTGTTGAACTAATTCTTTTTTGCTTTGTTCTGCTCTCTTTGGGCAATTCTTTATAGATGTTAATGTGTAAAAGCAATATATTTCTAGTTTACTGAGTTGAAACACTTGCAGAATCGTAAGAGAGGGATGTTGTGTTTTTAATGTGATAATATGATATGGATGTAAATCCACAGTAAGCAGTTAAATGTTTCTGTTACAAATGTTTTCCTTCACACTGACCAATTCTGGACTAAACCATCTTTTGTTAATATGCACTGCAGATAATATGTCTCTATATAGTCTAAACTATATGCACTCACATTAATCTCACATTAATCTCTTATGATTTACTTACTTACTATACATTTCTATTAAATTGAACATCTATGCGTAAAGACAGACGTTTTTTCATTCAGTAAAGAACTGATGAATCTATTACTCTGGAGCTAATTAATTTGACACTAATCGCACACATTATGATAAGAATTAAACTGCAATTCTGGATTGAAAATCAGCACTTTTTTTTAAGGGCTTACAGAAGTTTTTGGTTAATATTCACACCTTTAGACTTAAGAGTTAGTGTCTTACCTCTGACTAGTATGCTGGATGTTTTTTTAGCAGGGTTCCCTACGTTGTTGGACGCTACACAGATATAAGTGCCTCCATCGTCCATGTTAACGATAGGGACTGTCAGCGTGCCCCCGTTGACGATGCTCCTCTTTGGAAGTTCCTTTCCACCTTCCCTCAACCATGTCAGTTTTGGGGGAGGATCTCCTTCCAACACCACACAAACCAGAGTGATTGTCTCTCCAGGATTCACCACTAGAGGGTTGTCCAGAAGGAGTTTAATAGAGGGAGGAGCTGATGGGAAAAAATGGAAAGAAGAGCAAGAAAGAAAATAAGATATAATTTTATGTTAGTTTAATTTGGCATAGTATTAACAAACTAAAACCATCAATGCTCTGTGGGAAATATCTATTTAATTTGTGAAATGTTGAGAATATCATGATAAAATGATTAAATATAATTTTCAATATGATCTTTGTATAAATTTGTATAATCAAATGTGTGAGGATTCACAGGAGTATGTTGGACTTATCATGATCTCAGTCTGTGCTGAAAACAGTTGTGTGAATGCCAACTGAAGGCACTCTTCACTTTTAATATATTTAATCAATGACTGTTTTATTTTGAAGTTTATCCTTGGGTCTTGTTCCTGTAAATTAAACATGCTGCTCAGCCCCATATTAAAAAACCTGCTATAGATCCCACTATTCTTGCAAATTATAGGCCAATATTCTTTTTTTCTAAAATTTCTAAGAAGATGGTTCATGATTACACTTTCAAGAAGTGTGTTTATTCAAAAGCACACAATGGATGGATGCTAACTATAAAAAAAACCCAACAGAATTACATTAATACATGTTTTATTGCTTATTTGTGTTTTTGTGCTGGGATAAGTGTAAAGTCAATCACTCCATCTGAAGACATTATCTGATATGTGTGGTTGTGTGGGTTAGCGTACCTGTTTTGTTGCTCAGTCTGAAGTGTGTGCTCTTCTCTCCAATGCCACACACATTTTTGACAGAGGATATACAAGTGTAGTCCGCTAAATCCTGACGACGGAGATTCTTCAGCTTCAAGATCTTTGTCTCTCCCTGTAAGACACACATCACACCTTAAACCTTACAAAACTTATATACAATACTTTTTTTAAAGCTCACAATTTAATTTATTAAGTCTGTATAAAAGGGGATTATATATATATATTTTTTGTTTGGTATATTGCTGAAAACACTTAAATTAATTACCAAGAAATTCAAGAAATACAGTAAATTCCACTTATCTTACACCAATGATTGACTTGCTAGTTATTCTTTTGTGCTAGACGTTTTTTTTGTTGGTATTTTTATTTATCTTAGTTTTTTTTTTGGTCAGGCTGCCACACTTACTTTTGGCTGTTTTCAAGGCTAAATTACTTTATGACTAAATGTCAAACATCAAAACAGCCTCTTATGTTTTTTGGTTTACAATGACAATGGTGGCAGACAAGCACAGGCACTGACAAATGACATGTGACACTTCATCCTACTGACTTGTTCCTGCCCAGCTGCATGAAATCCCTTTTTTTCAAACCCCAAGTACATGTTTTGAACAATTTTTCATTAAAGTAATAAATATACATACAGGTTAATTCAGGTTAAATGTAGGGTTGAGGGATCACAGTAATCTCTTCAAAAGCATGCAGTAGCAATCTATGATAATTTTTTTTTAAGGAGTAAGGAATATGTTTGGCATTTATCAAACAAGTGTTTTGTATACAGATGGTAATTTTGCTTTCTGTATGAGCCAGGTAAGCCTAAGCAAAAAGTCTGTTTTTAACCTTTTAACATCCCACTTAATCGTTATGTAGAGTGCATTCTTCACTGATTATAGTGTACTTACTTAAATTAGCTCTAATCTTAAATTTAGGTATGTGATGCCTCAATTTAGACTGAGATATGATATTTTCTAACTAAAAATTTCCCACTTTTTACCCCTAAAATTAGTGAAAAAAGCATTTATTCTGGTTGTTATTGCTCTAAATAAATTAAGAAAAAAATTCAAAGAAAAAAATGACCAACTTATTTTTAAAGTGTAGATGTAAAGGATTAATATAACAAACAGTCTTTTGCTCCCTAGATACAATGAGCGGCTAATTCTTTTCCTATCTACAAACAATACTTCACAACATGACAGAGAATAATGCTATACCCTTAAATCAACTGTTACTAATCATTCAATTTTGAACAAGTGAGTTTCTGTGAGGATATGTTAGGGAAAAGTCAGGACACGTGATGTTCGAGGGGGTATTTTAACTGTGCGCCTGTTGTGGTAGCACAATAGTTTTCTGACAAGAGTGTCCTGTGAAAGTATGAAAATAATAGTTTTAGGGGAAAGCTGTCAACATTTAAGTATCTTAGGGATATAGGTTAGGGTTGTCTAAAAATTACTGCCTCTGAGATTCTTTTCTATGGGGCTGAAAAGGATCTCTTCTTCTTTGTCTATGTCTTAGTTATACATCAAACACACAACGCGGCCGAGGCAGATGGCCGCCAACCCTGAGCCATGGTTCTGCTTGAAGTTTTTGCCTGTTAAAAGGAAGTTTTTCCTTGCCTGTGTCGCCTAGTGCTTGCTCATGGTGGGAATTGTTGGGTTTCTGTAATTAAATTCAGAGTAGGGTCTGACCTGCTCTGTTTGGAAAGCGCTGTGAGACAACTGTTGTTGTGATGTGGCGCTATATAAATAAAATTGAATTTAATTGAATTGAACAACACATGCACTGATAAAATCGCCCTTCCGAACAGAAACTGTCCAGACATGTCCTACCTTTTCCTAAAAATTCCTCTCTTTAATTTGAATAATTTCAAAAAGGTAAAAGTTCAGACGTCAAAATTTATTTAAGTTTACATCAGAGGACAAAGGTGACCCGTGACACCAGCTCGATTGAAGGCTGCGTGAGTATTCTCTCAAAACAGTACAACAGATAAACGAAGAATATATTCAGACCGTCACCAAAGTTCCAAACCAAAATTAAATACATCAACACCTCCACCCAACCCAGCAGGGAAGATACCAAATTGCCAGAGTGGAAGTGAGATTTTATATCGCAGCTTTCTGCTGGGGGAGTGCACAGACACGCACACAAAGAAAGCTGACATGGGAGAGTGATTTGAATGAGCTACTTTAGCAGTTTTATAGCCACATTTTTTCATAGCTTGGCAGCTACATACTCACTGCCTTGCTCCCAAAAATATGTTCAAGCCAAACTAACAATAAACAAGTCATTTTTGTGCTGATAGGAGTCACGGCAAGTGATTGAGAAATATCAATTTAGCTTGACTTTATGTTGTCTTTAAAGTAATTTTCTTCTTAGTTAACTTTTAAATGTATCATTCAATAGACATGAACACAACCATGTAACCTCTCTTACACTCACCTGTGTGAAAAATGGCTTGTATATCTCCACCCCTGAGTCAGATCCCTGTGACAAAACCTCCCTGCCTCTTGTCCAGGTGTAGTGAGCAGATGGGTTGGAGTTTGCAATGCAACGAAGGAATACTGTCCTCTCAAAGTAGAACTGTTCTTTAGCTTCGTCGATGCTCTGATGAACTGTTATTACTGGGTCATCCAAGTCTATGAAACGAAGAGAAACAGGAAACTTAGGAAAAAAGGATTCTATTATTTTGCAAGACCAAATATTTCTCAGTTTCTAATAAGATAAATGATAATCTTAAAATAAATGATATTCAAATGAACTATTAGTTAGAAGGAGAATGAAATCGGCCCAAGAAAGATAAATATTATACACATATCACAGAGCCAGTTTTGTGTAACGATTGTGCAACGTGGGAGATAAACGTGCAACGTTTATCTATGTAAATGGATTAATACCAGAAAGATTTTAGCATATGGCCCATTTACAACATGTTTTCAAAATGAACAAACATGTCATAAAATTTTAGATGTATCATTCAGTTCAGTTGAATATCAATTTACTCGACCTCATTAAGCGAAATGTACTTTTATCCAATAAACGGAAAATTCCATTGAATAAATTAAATTAATTCCATTTCTGTGAAGTTTGCGTCCTAGGGCTTGGTAAGGTCAAGTCCTTAAAAAAAGTATGAATTCACCTCCACGCAGGCCTCACCACTCCCAGCATGGAAATTTGAAGGCCCATCCCATTCATTGTAAATTGGCTGAAAGAGAATGAGCTAGTCCAACGACCAACTAAATATATTTGCATTCACTTTTAGACACAACTTCAGCTCTAGAACTAAACCTTGGAGGGGGGTCTAGACTCTCACTGCTAATGAAGAAAGATACTGGGCGAGTGCGGCGATGTTCGCAAGCCCCTGGCAAAGCATATCGTGTCATGGTATGCGATGGGTTTAGCAGGAAAAGGACCAAATTGCATCCAAAGATGACAATAGCGGATGGAGCGGAAGTCATTACTAAACTATTGCCAAAACAAAACAAAAAGCACAGCCAGTAAAGAAACAAAAACATAGAAAGTGACGAAAACAAACAATGACTGAGAACAATGCACTACAGAGAAAACCAACCAGGGATAAGATAGTGGTGACAACAGTGAAGAGCTGACAAAGACTGAGAAAAACTGTGGCGTTAAATGTAGGGTAGGCAGGGGTAAAGGTAGTAGTGATGACCAGACTGGTGAGACACTGAGGAAAAACTGTGGGTGCTAATATAAACAACAATGCCAAACAGCAAAGCAGTAAGATTAATGACTATATATACAGCATTAGTCACCATGGAAATAACAGTTAATGGCTACATTCATACAAACTGAGGAACCCTGAAAACAAAAATGACTTTGAACAAGACTGGCGAAAAACAAACTAAAAAAACAAACCATCCTGCTATAAAAGACTAAATAAATGAAAAGAAACCTAAATAAAAAGCAAAGACAAATTTCCCAAAAAATCCAGAAGACCTGATATATTGGAGTTTGTTGAATAGGAGGTTGTTTTAATGCAGTGTGACTCTATGCAGCAAACATCTGAGTGGTGTCCTGGAGTGGTTGTCACTTGGGGATTCCATTGTTGTTGAGGGGGGCATCAATGCCAATGTTGGCAGTGATAGAGTGACCTGAAGATCTAAATTTGAGGTGTTTTGTTTTTGGACTGTACAAGTCATGGATTACATACACAATTTTGAAAGCATAAGGTTCTTTAAGGATGTTAGTGTATGTTGTGGTAACTTGAAGGTCAGGCAGCCATTAAGGTGAGGAAGAAAGGTGGTGGGTACTGTGTAAAACGTTTTATATGAATTCCCAAAGGCCGTAGAGAAAGACTTTCAAGGGAAAGCCTAGTCTTTCACAGGTTGTGCTTAAGCGGGTTTGAAAAACCATCCAAATCACTGTTTTGAAGCTAAGGCGGTGTAGGCTACCTTCTTGACTGTAGAGAGATTCAAGACACCTGCAGTCAGCTCTCCTGTCATCTGATGAAGAGATACTTTGTACTTTATGTTCCTCACTGAGACATGGAAGCAAGATGACACTAGATGTGCAAAACGGCAGACTTTAGTCTACAATGAAACCCCCTCCCAAATATGTGAATAGGTGTAACATACCACTGACCGTCTCCCATTGTTGTGTAAAGAAGCCTAACTATTAAGTTGTATCTCTGCCAACACTGGATATTCTGCAGGCCAGCATCCCTGTCTGTAAGAATCACTGTCCATAAAATAAAATATTTGACAATATTACAGTATAATGTTCAGAACCATTTGGAAGAAAAACCCCTACTGGCATGAGGCAAATTGTGCTACCTGAGAAATAGCCTCTTAGTTGAAAACATGGGTTTGATTATAGCTGATAGCCCCTTTTGTAAGATTCAATGGGTATCATACATTTTAGATTCAATGAAGGCAGGGGGTGTCACAAAAAGGTGGGAATGTTGGGTGAGAAACAATCATAAATAGAGAATGCCTGGCATGCAGACCCAGACTTCACAGTATCACAACCAAGGCGACAAAGAATGATTAGTGCTCAGGGGGCTTTAACAATTCTACAGAGTAATGTTGGACTGTGAATCTGATGGTGGAAATGTGGACATCTTATTTCAGAATAAAAAAACGTTGCTGCCGATTCCTTAAGCGATGAGACTGCAACTGCTCTCGCACCAGAAAATCCTTCCCTCCAAGACACACCAGGGAAGGAGTTGTCAGGTATGTAATTGAGCAGGACAGTTCAGACACAGAGGACACATCAGATGAGAAAGAACACACAACACATATCAACACTCTGCAAAAAAAATTGTGCTAAAGTTTGAGACTTTTCTGCTCATGAAACTCTACGTACAGTATTCAATAGATTTGGATGGCCAACAGTATTCGCAAGACGCAAAATCATGAGTCACCTTCAAAGCATTCAGTGTTGGATATCAGCATGTTGTTGACCATCAGAAACCGTAAAGTCCTAGAGGGCTGTAGAAACCAATCACGGCTGGCAGATCAGTCCTTTTGAGCTGATGGCATTACTCACAATTCCTGTACCATGCTACTCATGTGGGCTAATAGATTTGGAAACCTAGACATCAAAGCCATAATGCCTCGTAACCGCTCTCAGAAGTAAACAACAAGGATACCCACAAAGAGCGCATACAAACGGACAAATTCAGACACCTGGCAGTGGTTTGTTCAGAATTGTGTGTTGTCCTACAGTCTAGGCCAAGATTTATAAGCCGTTTAGTCGATCAAAGGTTCGTTGTCCCTATCTGTTGTACATTGTAGCCAAACAAGTTTGGATCAAGAATTGGATTGTAACAGATATGGACACAAAATGTGTGTGTTATACATCATTGATGTTATGGACCAGAAATGATGCAACTGGTTGTTGTGCGTCTCCGGCAGTAGTTGACAACCACAATGCCTAGATAGATAGTTGTATTGATAACTTGACAATCAAGTACACAAAGGCTTGTGGTAACACAGGTGATGCTATCCATTCAGAGTCATGCTACGTAGACCAAGTGTTCAGGATGGCCCCTAGTTATCTTTGGACTAGCTGGTGAGGTTGGCCATAGTTGTCCTGTAGAGCCAGCGTGGCTGTTGTATATGTTCTTGCATACAGGTTAAGCTAACTGGAGCTCACTAACTTCAGATGTCCACGGAGAACTTATATATTTGAATTGCTCATACAGGCGATCTTAGGTGTGGGGATGCTATGAAATGGGAATAGATGAATTACCTGTGACTTGCAAAGTTGATTTTGGCAAGGCTGAAGCAGAGCTGGAGGGAGTAACTGAAAGCTGACTTGGAATGGGTTATATGGCGCCTTAATGTTTTGTTGGCTGTGGTTCACAAGCACTGAGGTTTGTGGAGATTAGGATGTGTGAAGCAATGGAGGTGGAAGCCCAGGTTAGTTGCCTTTATATGATGTGACAGGAATGGTGATGATCTGTCGCCACCAAAGTCCTTCGGTTTGTCTTTTTTTTTCATGATACTTTTAGCATCATGGTAGCAGAATTGAAATCTGGGAACCATGCAATGCAGAACACATTTGCCTGAGGGAGACTTAATGAGTCTATATCTCTTTTTCCATAGTGTTCTGTTGAACAATACGACATAGGTCAGTAAAAAAAAAAAAAAAAGGTTCAACCATTATCTTGCAAAATGTGTTTGTGTGTGAAGTGTGTTCTTACAGTAGACATCAACTCGCATTGAGCGGATGGCTGGGGATCCCACTCCATTTTCAGCCTTGCAATAGTAACGCCCCCCCTGGTGACGGCTGATTGTCTCAATCCTCAGAGTTTCTTTGTGCAGCGAGGAGTTGTCTCGACAGTCTGAGGCTCCTCCCGCTGTCTTAGTCCATCGAATCTGCCCAGGAGGTATGGGTTTATCATGTCAATTTATTTCAGGGACTGTGAACATCAGTTTGTTTGATTTGGTGGTGGTGCAAAATGATTATGTTTTTCGATAGTCACTTTTTACTTCGTAGTCTACTTAGACTTTAGTCACCCTTTTTTAGATAACAAACCTCAAGTTTCACCCAAAACACAAAAGAACTGTCTCCTTCAATAAAACAATATGAGCCATTCCACAACAGGGTCCATGGTACTAAACTGAACCAAAGTTCAAAATCAAATTGAAATCTGTGGCTTTAAAAGGTTTAGTGGTAAAATGTGTTGCTTGATACAGGATGTTAAATATTGATAGTGTTCAAAATGAACATGTAATTTCACATGTTAGTGATAATCTGGTATTTGAATATTGATACTATTGTTGATATTGTAATCATTGCAAATCATATACAAATCAACTCATTAAAACCAACATTAATCTAGAAAGGTTGCGATTACTGTGCTTGAGTTGGCTGATTTATATCAGTTACTTAATTCATGTTTTCTAGTGAACATATTTAATGCTCTCTCTGTGATGCTAGCTGTTAACCTCTCTATTACAACACTAATGTGCAAATGAATACTAAACTACATATGTACATATACAGATACAATAAACACCCAGTGTTCCATTGTATCCATAGTATGGAGACAGTATTACCTGTGGTCGAGGGTGTCCAGTCACCAGACACTGGAGCTCCATAGTCTCTCCTTCTCTGATGGAGTAAACCCTCTCACTGTATTGGTCCTCTTCCAAGTTACAGGGCTGACCTGAGTGCACTATTCGAACAGTTGGGGATGCTGTGAAAAGCAACATAAAGACATATACACATAAAAGGGTTAATATGTTGGTATGTGTTCCTTTATTCTATTTATGTATATATATATATATATATATATATATATATATATATATATATATAT
>CAJRST010002224.1:17985788-18022960 GCA_907169785.1 Menidia menidia | reverse complement strand
TATATATATATATATATATATATATATATATATATATATATATATATGACAATATATGTATATATGACAATTTTGTTATCTAACAGTTTAAACATCATATTACAAAAACAGTGCCATTACCTCGCCACTAAAGAAGAGGTAAAGAAGACACACACACACACACACACACACACACACCCTAAACATCATGTACACAGGTAAACCGATAAAGGAGAGGTAGAGGATAGGAAGTGAGTTGAGCTACCAGAGACAACATAAACATAAAACACCTTATATACGAGCAAGCAACATTATATCAGACAGAGAACCGATAAGAGGCTTGCACAGTAGATATTCGCGCTTTGTGTACAATGGCCAATGACCTTTCTAAAACAGCAATGTCTCTAAAGTGATTTACCGATTCGTTTACCTATGGGATATCTGGAGTAAAAACCATGATTGTATTAGCAGCAGACAGTCCTGCCAATACAACTTTCCCCTGAGCCAATCTGGTATTACCACTAAAAATGGAGTAATCATTGGGTAGAAGTAAAGGAAAGGTGCATAGGAATGGGGAATCCAAAAATACTGTCATGGCAACTATGCATGTTCGACCACAAAAGCCATGCACAGGGGGACACTCCCTGAAAATATGGAGATATTTACCAACAGTGCTCTGATCACATTTTGTACAGTTGGGATTTTCTGTCAGTTTCATGGTAATGGTATGGTGTGATTTAAAATGTGTGCAAAAAACTTGTAACAAATGAGCTGATGTTCTGGATTCCTTGATGAGATGGGTATGTTTGTCCAAATATTGTCCAAGTCCAGATCATAACCCTGGCCCTTAAGTTCACGATTCCAAGAACTGATCACTCAGAAAGATTTAACAGCCGTAGCAGTAAATAGCAGTTAATTGTAGATAACTGACTCTAATCCAGTAGAGGGCGTGTGAAAGGAAATCCACATGTTCAAAGTATGAGAGGATAATGGTGAATCCCATGGGACTCCATGAGCACAAATTGCAGGTGTCAACTGGGAATACAAAAACCAAGGAAACCCAGGGACAGAATAACGTTCTTTAAGCTCTTGGAGTGAAATCAAGCCATTACTGTCCTACAGATCTTGGAGAGTGTGAATTCCTCCAGAGGCCCAGCTGTCCCTTGAACAAGGGGCCGGAATGGTGGAATAAATTATAGTTATACCAAACAGCAGAGCAGTCACAGAGTTTTACATTACATCCCATATGTTTCTGGGCAGAATACCACATTTTTAAGGAGTTGTCTATGGTTGGCCCAAACTTGCTACACACATATCTAGGTTTCAAGCCACAGAAAAGTATGTCTGTCAATCTATGTTGTTTTACCATCCCCTTCTATATCTGTTGCCTGGTACAATGTTTTCATTTCACCAAACGGTCAAATGTTTTTTTTGGAATGCCCAGTAATATCATTTAAAATCAGGTAGTGCCAAACCTCTAGAGTGTTTTGGTCACTGTAAAGTGTACAAGTGAGTAGGAGCACTTTTATCATTCCATATGAATTTAGTAGTCAAGGACTGTAGTTCCTCAAAGTAGTTAAGTGGTGGAGGTAAAGGGATCATAGAGAACAGGAAGTTCAGTCAGCCAAGTACATTTGTTTTCAGTGTCGCAGTACTGCCTTGCAGTGACATCTTAAGACCAGACCACCTTTGAATGTCCGGTGCATCTCGGTTTTAAGTTTATCACAACTTAAATGTGATATATATGAGAAACTGGTTACAATTATACCTAGATATGTAAATGCTCAGTTATGGCATCGAATATGTGGAATGCTTCGTAAAGTAAAGTGTTTTGCGGAAGCCTTTAAAGGAATGGTATGAGGGATTTGTCTAAATTTGTGTCACACACCTGGTTAAAGTCACCCCTGACTATAAGCTGATGACCTGTCTTCAAATGTGTTCCTTGGATCAGTGCAATGGGAACTTCTAAGGAATTCCAAGCATTTAGTGCATTTTACTGGAAAATTTAGGCCCCCTACATTCAACGATGTTACATTAAGGGAGTTATTCATATTCAATTCTGCCATCTTATCAGCTGGAGGTTATGACATGCGGGTCTACTTAAGATGGCGTATTCAAATGTAGAGCATGCATATCATTCCATCCACAGGAGATAAGAAATGGTCTCTTGGGATTGAGAAGAAACTAAAAATTAAAAAGAAAGAGGCTTTCTTATGGACTAACTGTTGGTTCAACAGGGTTACACATCTCATGTCCGAGTCTGTGTGGGTATCAGAAACATTAAATCAATAACCGTCTGCTTATAAAGCAACTTAACACATATTAAGTATCAAGAAGTAAGTGGCTGAACATAAAATTTGAAAGGGTAATTCTATACTAAGAAAATATAAATGAAAAATAAATTAATAGAAAAATAAAATTGGCTGCAGTGACCTGTACTGTAACCGTCAGAAGTGTCAGTGACACAGACCTTTCCCCTAAACGGAGAAAATAAAGTACTAAAATAAAGTCCTATACAAATTACCCCTTTCACGTAAATCTAAGGCAAATACTTAGTACAGTCGAGAGGAGCATAAGCAGTATGAAACCTTAAGTAATCTGATTTTTGGGTCAAGTTAGAGCAAGGAAATCGTCCTGGCTCCATTGGCTGGTGCTGTCCTGGGTGGTGAATATATGATGGGCTCATTGAATTTCAATTTTCTCGCCGGCCAGGGAGGGGATCCACATGGGTAAGTTATCTTGTAAAAATTGGATGGCGTTTTCACCCTCCACTGACTCTGGCAGGCCGACCAGTTGGAGGTTAGACCTCCGCGACCTGTCCTCCATCTCAGCGACTTTCCTGCTGAGGTTCACAAGCTCTTTCTGGAGGTCGCCAACATCATGTTTCACCATTTTGACGGTAGCCGAGGTAGCATCCAGCCTCCCCTGCAGCTTTCTACCGACCTCAGCTACTGACCTCAGTATCCCCACTGAGTTTTTTCACTGCCGAGTTGGAGGCTTCAATCATAGCTTTCAAGGCTTGGATTTCACTGACGTGCATTTCCTTCTCTGACAGCCAACTTAACTTTTCCGGTTAGCCTTTTTTCTTGCTCCCACTAGGCCACGAACATGGCGGCATTTGAAGTGTCATCTGGTTCTTGGCCTGTAGATGATTTATTCTTCGTTCCTCTTCTGCTCAACATTTTGTAGCAATGCTTAGACATAATTTAAACCAGGATGGTTCCCAAATGGTATTATATTTTGTGTATTATCTGACTTTTGTGACGAAGTTAAGGACTACACGCGCATCACACTTGGGCAGCTACCAAAAGTGCACTTGGTTCTTTTTTTTGTGATATACTGGTGTACTTTTAGTTCTGCTAAATTTAAACAACAAAAATCTCCCTCGGTGTCCGTAGCTACCTGATACAAACTCAACTGTTCTTCGTTAATACCATTGGAAACTGTTGCATGTATGAACAGTGAAATAGTGTTCTTAATATTGGAAGAGAACTGGAGCGAAAGGAACATCCTGAGTTCATGGACATTACATTGAGTCTCTGTGTTATTTGATCAGAATGATTTCTCAGTCATTTCATTAAGATGTCGGTAAATTAATTTTTAAAAAAAACACGGTTTCCACTATAACAGATAAAATATTTGTCTTTTACGTAAAAAAGAAATACAAACATTCACAACAACTGAGACAATCAAAGATCATGGGCATTCAAACAAATTTAGGTACATCACCGTTATCAGTGGGGGCTGACCAGCTTCCACCTGGTGGGAGTCTTGCTTTCACCCACCACCTAACAAATTCAGTCACATTTGACCAGTGGTGGGCCGTCAGGGCCTTCAAGGCCTTCTCTGAAGGCCTAAGAAAATATCTGAATCACAGACTGATGTTATTTATATTTTGTCCATGAAAACTTATTAAATATCTCTAAATAGTCTGTCCGCTTCCTTTCATAGCTTTTCTCCTGGTTGCGCTGCTTCCAAACATGTATTTTCATATAAAAGCATTTAACCAATCGCATTTCAGACATCCTTTGTCGCTAGGCAGGGTCAAAGTCAAAGATGTCTGCCAGGAGGCCTTCACAATCCGTTCTGCAGGCCCCCCCCCCACAGAAAATACATGTCGAGTACACTGTTGCTTCAACCAATCAGATTTTAGGTTGGTGATGCCAGGGCCTGCGCGAAGGCCCAGGAAATGTCACCGTACCCACACCCGCTTATTGGATAGTCAGATATCCAATCAGGGCAAAGCTAGCAAACAAACCGAAATATAGTTGTGTTGGTGTAATAGCTATTTTATTATTTCGTGGCGGATTTACTGTCAAGACTATTTTCAAAACGGACTTTTCAAGAAAAGTAAGTGAGTAAAATGTTGTTTTTTTCCTAAATGGTATTGCGAGTTTATGAAGATATTATTGATGTTTTTGTTTTTGTTTTTGGGGGGGGGGGGGCGATCGCAGCTGTAGCTGCAGGAGTAGAAGACTTGTGCAGCCCTGATCTTTAGACTGTATTTTAGGATTGTCCTGATCCGATATTTGGATCGTATCGGCCGGCATGAGAAAATGCCAATCGAGACTCTAGATACATTTTTTTTCAAAGTCCGATCCCACACGAGCATTAGCATTAGTATTAGCATTAACATCTCCTAACCCACAGGTCTGTGTAAACTTTAGTTGTTATAAGAGTAAATCCCTGTTCAACATGAGTCCGACAACTAAGTAAGTAGAAAGAAAAATTCAACTTTAATATAAAAAGCTGGATCGGGACATCCATACTGTATTTCTACATAATAAGATGATTTCTATAACCATAAAATAGTTATTGAGGGGTGAATTGATTCAGACGGAGCACTACTGAAGTCCTAGGTGTCAAATGCACAGTCCGCCACTGCATTTGACTGATGGCAGGTCTTAATGTAAAACTCTGACCTTAAAAGTGGTGACATAACCGTTTCACCCCCAGCAAGCTCCCCCCCAAAAAACTGAGAAACTGTCGATGGTAACCAATATCCGTACTCTTTTATCAGTCTTCACAATTTAATGGAGAAACATTGTAATTATCTAAATGGCAAAACAAAAACTAATAAAAAAACTTCAAACGAAACAACGTGTATTTCCCTATCACACCCATATATGTATCTTACAAACCACCAAAAAACAATAGTGCATATATATTCAGTGTTCTCAGTGTGCCCACCCAAAGCCTCATTTGTATTTTTCCCAATCGCAGAGAAAATCATGTTAACAGCGGTCACACAGAACAAGCCTTCACTCACTAAATATAAACTATTGCACAGATGTTGCATCCTAATCCCCTCTTCATCCTTCCTACGCTCCTTCCTTCCTTGATCCTCCATTTCCTCCCTCCTTTACTGTGTTTTATGTCAGCGGCTCTCCCCAACACAAGCAGCAGCCACAGGTTACAAAAATAATTTATCAAGACTCATTTGACAGAAATGTAATCACAGCACGTATTATGATTATAAGTCATGACTAGAATATAAAATGACGCTGTGTAATTGACTGAAGACCTGTAGAGGGTGTACCCTGCCTCTCGCCTAATGACAGCTGACGTAGGCTCCACCCCCTCTGCAACCCTACTCAGAATAAGTATTATACTGCCTATACATATCAGATTAAGAGGCATTATATTGCATCCACCCATGAATGCAATAAGATGCCTCTTATTCTGACTTTAATATTACTGATTATCTGACATCAGAGCTATGCAGACAAGACAGTTCTAATTATTCAAAACAGGACGAAATGAATTGCATATGTATAGAATACAAAATATTAAAGTGTAAAAAATAGTTAGTTATTTGGATTTTAATTGATATTAGAACTTGATAAAGGGCTTAGGATGAATGAAATATTAAGGTGTAATTTAAGTTTCTAGCAGATTGTGAGAGCACCCAAACTCTTCCTTCACTGAAAAATGCAGTTGTATATATGAAACCAATTTCCAAAAAACAATTTAAAATTTCCATTTGTCTGATTTTAGAGCATTGTTCCACTTTGTCTCAGTTTATTAGATATGGCATTTAGTCTGGAGTACATGGATGGTTTATATAATGTTCTTTTGTGACTTGTTTGTAATTTGGGTACAGAAAATGATTGATTTCCAGAGCCCGAGTCCATGTTGTATTTTCAATGACGGAATCATGTCTGTTTTAAATATCAGAACCACAATCTAAAAGTCTGAAAGTCACAGGCATCAGATATTAATATTCAGTTGGACCCCTTGTGCACTTGTATTACATTGAACTTTCTACCATTTTTTTAAATTTAAATTGTATTCAGTGTCTCAACTGTGTTCAATTTCGCATAGATCATTAATGACAGACTACACTGATGTCTACATGATGCCCAAAAAGTTATGTTCAAATGTCAAACAGCATACTGACATCCAAGCAGAGTCGTGGTTTGAGGTCCAAATGGCAGACCTAGTTTGAACATCACTTGGACGCCCAAAACTGGTCTTCGTCCAACAGATGAAATTTAGATGTGCTGTTAATCCGTCAGACATCTAATGTTTAGCAGGATATGTTGAGCAGAACCTGGTTTTCTCCTGATCCCAAGGTATTGGACACACAAGTGACCCTGTGTAGAAAAATTCTAACCTGGTCTCTTGGTTGTTTCGAACGTGAACTATTCCTCCAGCAAATGCATCAGTTCCGGACTACCTTGTTCCAAACTCATCTTCCAGACATAATAATCAGGATTCTCAACCTGCCTGTTCGCCCTCCTTTGCCTCAATGCTGTTTTGCCACAGCCTTCGCCTCCCCCTTCAGCGTGCCTTATTTTCATTTATACTCATCTGTAAAAACTTATCACAAGTCTTTCACCATCTCTGCCCAGTACCAGTACATGGTCTAGCCTACTCTACCAGGTCTGCACAACATTCTCTACACGATAAGTTCTAAGTCTTGCATTGAGTTTATTCCTGGTCTTCCCATGACCCCAACTTTGATTGGCTGATTTACTGGTTGACAAGTGCAATAACATGGTGCAATGTTTTATATAGTACAACTTTATGTACAGGGAAACACCAGATTGGTCAGTTAATTTAATTTCTACATATTTATCCATGCCGCTACCACACTGTCAATGCTAATACCTGTATTGTTTATTTTCAGATCCCAACTCCCTATTACTCATTTCACTAAAATCCCTTTTTTTTGTCAGCCTCTTTTATATTTATAGTTATATTTATAACGTTTTTTAATAATCCACAGTATCTATTGCCTAATCAACATACAGACCTTGCTGTACCTAATAGCCAAGAAATGTCATTTCGTTGTCAAATTCACTGTGCCTTTGTACAATGACTAAGTCAGACTCTCTAACTCTAACTTGAAGATTACTGGCTTTGCTGGCTGCTCCTCTGAAGGTGTGTATGGGGTTAGGGTTAGGGTTAGGGTATGTTCAACGAAAGCATATAACATCTCTCAGGTGAAAAAAAATACATATATACTTTATGATATAGCAATCTCTAATACCCAGTCATCATAAAGAGAAGAGTGTAAGGGGTGAACTGTAGTACAGGAAAATCATTGTAGTGGACCAAATCTAGATGTTACAAAAAAGGTGATGGTAGTAACCTTTGTTTGGTAGTGTACCACACTTTTTGTGCCATACATAGTGTGTACATCTGCCTTTCCACTTTTGGTTGGACACTTGTTTATTTAACTGCAACATATCATATGGACTTAGTAGCTTGTTCTGGAATGGCATGACTCTGTATGTGATAACAGTTACCATTTGCCTAGGATTCCTAGTTGTAAATCATATTTTAACACTGTGTAACTAATCCTTTTGGTTTGCACATGCTGGTCTCCATTCTGCAATCAAATGGTGTTGTTTGCTTAGATGCAACAATGTTTTCCATTTGTAATCAGTATGAGGTTTTCTCTTGATTCATATTTATTTTGTTAAAGTCAAAGCCCTGTTTTCATTGCTTTGTCTCTGGTAAGTCTAGATTTCATGAGCACACCAATTCCTATGGCCCTTTCTACACTGGTCTGAGTCGGCCCCCTTCATTTTTTAATTTGGACAGTGAGTCCGGTGGTCTTATGGAAGAACCCATTTAAGGGGTCAGTTGGTATGTCCATCTGCATCCTATCTGCTATTGGAGTGGCAGTTCGAATATTTGAGTGAAATGGCCTTAATTGCTCTAACTGGCTGCACCAGTGAGGGCATGGATAAAGCTGGCCTTTCGTGGCAAGGGGGTCCTTGTTGCTCTTTTTTCCACCCAATATCTCTGAAGTTCTATGTTTTGGAATGATGAATGTTGAATTCATCCAGTTGTTTGCCTATATACTTCCTGCTAAGCGAACAGCTGTGTGGCCTCCTTTCAGTTCCACTGTGCGCAGAATGCAACTGTTGAGTATATCAAAGCTCCACTAGCATCTAAAGTCTCTTCTTCTCTTTGCAAAGGACCTACTGCAACTGTCCGGGCCTAAAGTCGACTATCTTACATGGATAGTAAGCTAAGACATGAGTCCGTAGATTTGATGTTATTTAAGGGACATTAAGTTTCACTGTAACATGTATGTTGCAATATTTTTCCTTTTAAGAAAGCTTGGCTTGCTCTTTCCACCATTTTTTTTAGCAACGTAACATTAGCAACTTTGCTTCTTTCACTGAGATGACACCAGGACAGCAAACTGATCCTGGACCACACTGGTTAAAAACACAAGCACGCCACTTTTGACGATCACACGGATGTCTCTAAAACCACTCATGGTCGTCTCACACACACCTAAAAATGAACATAAACTGAGTGTTGATTTGAATGTGCTTTTCAAAAGGCAAACTGATTCTAACAAATACATCTTTTGAAACACACCTAAACATGATTTAAAAAGCTTTTACACAAAAAACATCATTATCAGACTTCTGCCCGTTTACCAGTGTTTCTAAAATATGTAGTTACTTCTTTATATCAGTTGATGAAACTGCAACTCCATTGCAAAACATTCCAAATTTAAATGTTATCAGTTTGTAGTTTTAAGACATAGAATATACTTGGTCCACACAGAAACAGAATACTGTCCCTCTGACAACACTGTTCATGCTGAATGGCAGGAAATATTAGGGATCATTATGTCACTCCTGGTGTTGACTGTTGTGTAAGAATGCAGGCAGCAGCTTACCTGTTCTGCCCTCAGGCCAGGTATGACTGATATAAGTGTGTGAGTAAAGCTTGCAAAGCTCTCTCTATTCAGTATAAAACGCCTCTAAATCCTTCACAAGGTCAAGGCGCTGTTTGTACCCTAGCTATATGATGTGTTGCAGCTATTTCAATCGTGCGCACGTTAATTTAAGACAGAGATGTTCTTCTTACCGTAAACGCCCTGGCCGTGCACGCCCTGCAGCAAGCCGGTAAACAGCCACAGGAATCCAAAAACTAAACCCATCTTCTCATCCTCCTCCGTCCGCCTAACTGCTTCTCCGGCCCCCATTCCAACCCCCCCCCCCCCACCCCCCCCCCCCCACCCCCCGATCGCTGTCAGATGAGATGGGCAGGTTCGGTTGCGCGCATAACGTTGGCTGAAAGCATCACGACCAGTTGATGGGAAGAAACGAGATGAATCAGGTGCCTCGGTCCGTGTCTCCTTGGTGGTGACATTGTAGTCTATGATCAGAATTCAACGGGAGGGGGGAGAAAAAAAAATCGCCCGGTCCGGAAAAAAAATGTTCACAAGTCCAGTTTTGACAGGGAACGAGTGTTTCTTACATCCACACGTCCATGACAAGCGGTGACAGCGGCTTCCTCTTTTTTTTGTTGCCCTGTTTCAGTTTCCAGCGGTTTGGTAGCGGCCCTTCAGGCCAAAATCTGGAGGACGCGTTGTGATGCTGAGGATGCGCGACTTCCGGTTAGGACGCAAGGACATCAACAGCGGCTTTTTTGCTCCCCCCCCCCCCCCCACCCTCCCCCACCCCCCAGTCACGCCTTTTTCGCCTTGATTTTTCTGACAGATGGTTGAATCGCGAGGATAAACTGAAACGAATAAACTGTAGCACAGTCATATTTCTCAGCAGAAAAGGGAAAAAAAAATATTACGATATTATGTGTGATTGGACCAATCCTAAATACAGACTATATTATTTTGCCCATATACATAATAAACAATAAAGGGAAAACCCAACAAAAACAAAATAAAATAATTTATCACATGTAAAGCGTACGTGTGTGCGTGTGTCGGAGGAGGAGTGTGGGGGCAATGCTTCCTGCATAATTTCAAAATAAAACAACATGTTTATTTTTCTTTAATAATTACTATCTATAAAGAAAAAACAATCTCTATTCTAATAAAACAGTTTCATTAGCGCATGAAAGTGATGTTATGTTGATTAAACTTTATAAAACAGAACCAGTTTGCTCACAAATCTGCCACTAAGTCTACAAAGAATTGATGTTTCTCAGATTTTTAAAAAGTGCATTTTACAGACCATTTTTTTCATCAAACCGATTCAAGGTTCAAAATTGACGCGAGGAAGGAAATTCAGCTAAAGTTACTTGAAAACCCAGGACACTGGGTGTGACGTTCATGTGTTAAACGATCTGTTCAATGGTTAAATTGATACGTTGTCAGTTGGGATACATGAGAAAGTCATTAAAAAAGGTTACTGAGGTGCTAGGCATAGCAGCATTCAATAATTTGCTCTTACACTGTAAGTATGCAAAATAAAAAATACCCAAACACTACTGGCAGTGTTCCTGTATGGCATAAAATAATGCCATAAAAAACAGAAAAGTTAAGGAAATTTTCACATTTACAATAGCTTAATTCTCAATGATACAAGACTCTTTTTAAAAAAAAACTCTGTTGTTGTGGACATTTTTGTTTTTAAAGCAAAAGTCTGAGTCCATCTGAGAAAGTAAGAAATAGAAATGTATTAAAAGGGAAAAAAGGGAATGGGAAAACTTCATTAGTGGTTCATATGACATACCAAGCTGCCCCAAAGTAAAACAAATCATGATGCATTTTATACCCCTCTGACTCTGAAATAAGACGTAAAGTCCGTCCTTCATTCCAAGATGAGACGTAATGTCTGTCTTTCCTCCTGCATCTGTATTAAACAATCTTCGAGACAAAAGATTTTAAGACAAAAAATGAGGGACCTTGAAGGAGGAAAGAACCTTTAAAATCTTCAATTGTGGAAAGTTACCAGAGAGAAATTAAGAAAGTGATTATACATATATTGATTTCCCTAACAATTCCCCACTTCTGATTATAATTTTTAAAAACTACTAAAGAAATCAGTGGATAGTATATCATGTAACAACGCCGAATCCACAAAAAGTCTTACATACCCAATGAATACAGTTTTGAAAAGTAATATTAACCTTAAAAAATAGCATCAACCTTCATTCTATCACAAAGTCAGTGGAAAACAAATGCATCATAGTGATTAAGTATCCAAAACAACATCAACATGTCAAAGTCAGAATAAAATTCATCATCAGAAGCAGCACCTTAAAAAAAATCGAGTCAAGCCAGCCAATGAGCAAATTATGTACATTTGAATTATGCGTCAATTCCACACAAAGTGAGCGCAACCCATCCAGAGCCCTGGCTACAAAACTATCTGGGGCAGTATTGTTCAGAAAAGTCATTCATCCAGTTAACTTTTTTGTGGTCGCAGATGGATTTAATCTGGAATCCCTCTGGGAACCCTGATAACATCTACAGTATGTACACCATGCTATCAAAACCACTAGGACTAATAGATTTTCTATATCAAATTTTTTCTCTTTGAAGCAACAATGTAACATCTTTAATTAGCCTAATATGCGTACATCTGGCCATCCAATGACAGGCCAGATGAGCGTACCCTATTATAAGAATGTGCCAGGCACAGCTCGCATGGAGGGTACTTACCAGAAATAATATGTATATATATATATCTTAATCCTCTGTTGGAGAAAATGGAAAACTGTTGAAAACTGTTCTTTATTTTATTTTATTTTATTTTTTCCTTTTTTTTTTCTTTTTTTCCTTTTTTTCCAATTTTTTCTTTTTTCCCCTTTTTTTTGTTCTTAACAGTTAACCTTTACGTGGACACTGCTAGGGACGGGGACAGTCTCATAACATTCTGGACAGGAAATAGTGTTGACCCTACCAAAATTTCATAAAATATTAGAAAAATGCCTGAGGATTTATCCAGGGGGTACATGCAGGGGTCCCAATCTTCCCCACTTCTAATCCATCTGGCCCTCGTAATCAAACAGTGAGTGGGACAAAGGAAGTTCAAATAACAGTTTTCTTTTTGCACTATTCAGACATGGAGACGGGTTCCGGAAACTACAGGGGTTGGACAATGAAACTGAAACACCTGGTTTTGGACCCCAATACTTCATTAGTAAGGTGTGGGGCCTCCTTTTGCGGCCAATACAGCGTCAGTTCGTCTTGGGAATGACATATACAAGTCCTGCACAGTGGTCAGAGGGAGTTTAAGCCATTATTCTTGCAGGATAGTGGCCAGGTCACGACGTGATGCTGGTGGAGGAAAATGTTTCCTGACTCGCTCCTCCAAAACACCCCAAAGTGCTTCAATAATATTGAGATCTGGTGACTGTGCAGGCCATGGGAGATGTTCAACTTCACTTTCATGTTCATTAAACCAATCGTTCACCAGTCTTGCTGTGTGTATTGGTGCATTGTCATCCTGATACACGGCACCTCCTTCTGGATACAGAGTTTGAACCATTGGAGGCACATGGTCCTCCAGAATGGTTCGGTAGTCCTTGGCAGTGATGCGCCCATCTAGCACAAGTATGGGGCCAAGGGAATGCCATGATATGGCAGCCCAAACCATCACTGACCCACCCCCATGCTTCACTCTGGGCATGCAACAGTCTGGGTGGTACGCTTCTTTGGGGCTTCTCCACAGCGTAACTCTCCCGGATTTGGGGAAAACAGTAAAGGCGGACTCATCAGAGAACAATACATGTTTCACACTGTCCACATCCCAAGATTTGTGCTCCTTGCACCATTGAAACCGACGTTTGGCATTGGCACGAGTGACCAAAGGTTTGGCTATATCAGCCCGTCCCTGTATATTGACCCTGTGGAGCTCCCGACGGACGGTTTTGGTGGAAACAGGAGAGTTGAGGTGCACATTTAAGTCTGCCGTGATTTGGGAAGCCGTGGTTTTATGTTTTTTGGATACAATCCGGGTTAGCACCCGAACTTCCCTTTCAGACAGCTTCCTATTGCCTCCACCATTAATCCTGTTGGATGTGGTTCGTCCTTCTTGGTGGTATGCTGACATTAGCCTGGATACCGTGGCTCTTGATACATCACAAAGACTTGCTGTCTTGGTCACAGATGCGCCAGCAAGACGCACACCAACAATTGGTCCTCTTTTGAACTCTTGTATGTCACCAATAATGTTGTGTGGATTGCAATATTTTGAGCAAAACTGTGCTCTTATCCTGCTAATTGGACCTTCACAGTCTGCTCTTATTGGTTCAATGTGCAATTAATGAAGATTGGCCACCAGGCTGGTCCAATTTAGCCATGAAACCTCCCACACTAAAATGAGAGGTGTTTCAGTTTCATTGTCCAACCCCTGTATACAGTCTAATCTCTCTCTCTCACCCCCAACCGGCCGAGGCAGATGGCCGCCCACCCTGAGCCATGGTTCTGCTCGAGGTTTCTGCCTGTTAAAAGGAAGTTTTTCCTTGCCTGTGTCGCCTAGTGCTTGCTCATGGTGGGAATTGTTGGGTTTCTGTAATTAACTTCAGAGTAGGGTCTGGCCTGCTCTGTTTGGAAAGCGCTGTGAGACAACTGTTGTTGTGATGTGGCGTTATATAAATAAAATTGAATTGAAAAATTGAATTTAATTGAATTACTTATATGTGCGGTTAGTGCAAAGGGCATATTAAGAACAGGTGGATGGATCCACTTCACCAGGAGTACGTGTGTGAGCAATAGGCACAGCATCTCTCACACAAACAAAGCAGAACTTACTGTTTATTGATCTAACACTGGAACTAGCAAGCTGATACCCAATATTGCTGTTAACCCAAGGTTTTCGCAAGATATGTACAGATCCCTCCTAAAAAGAGATCTCCTCAATGTGGCGCTTAAGGCGCAAGTCATGTGATGAGCCTGACCCTAGGGGAAATGCACAACCCAATCATGAACACCATTGCAATCAACCCAATCCTGATATTCCGATCCCTTTGCTCTTTCACTGCTGATAGAGTTTTTGTGGAGTCGTTGCTGAAGATCTGAGTGGCTTACTGATGTTCTAGCTCCGCTTCTTTCTTCGGCGTCAGAGGTTACTAGCGCTTAACACACCGTTGGAGTAAACTTTCACTGTTTAGTCGTCCTTGTTCTTCTTCACAGCTTTGTGGTCTGGTTGGTCTTTTATAATTTAAAAAGAGGTGAGTGGGAGGGCCCTGGTTGCAGGTCCCACTCCCAGGTTGGACGTCTGCTAACCAATTTAAAAAAAAGAATACGTCCTATTCGTTATTCGCAGCATTTAGCCAGTTTAGCTTCCTCGTGTCACTTTGTCCCTCGACAGCTTCTCCACTCTGTGGATGGAAAGCTCAGTGTGTTCCAGCGTGTTCACAGCTGCATTTCCAAACCTATTCAACTCAGCGTTTTATTCACAAAATTGTGAGCCAATGTCTTTTACATGCCTCATCTCGAATTGATCTCTGTCAGCAGAGCTTTGGTGTCTGCATGACATTTTGATGTTTTTGGCAGGAAAACTTGAACCCGTTTGCTGAGCATGTCCACAGTAACAAGTGCATATCTTTCTCTTCAGCTGGTTTGAGGTCAGTAAAACCCAATTTTTACATCCCATCTAAGAGGCTTCTTCAGTTCCAACTGACGGTGGGGAGCACAGAGAATAATATACTGTGGGAGAAACAAAAGAATTAGGGGAAAAAAACAAAAGGTTGCTCTGGTCCCTCCTGCTGGATGGACATGACCTGGATGACTGTGAATCTTAACAGATAATATCCAATTTGAAATGTTTAATTGTAATTGTGAGTGACCTTTCCTGTATCCTAAGTGGCACAGCCATACATGACTGAGTATTTCTGTGAACTAAAACATTTTGTAACAGGTTGAGCTTTGTGTGCATTCAAGACTAATGTAACTTTCCCTCTTTTTTTACACGTGGTCCAACCCACGTGTCAACCTAGTACATTATGGGAGTATGCAAAGTTATTATTCCAACAGATCTGACAAAAAAAACAACCAACAAGGAAACAATGTATGTTTTTCCACTCTGCGTCAGAGTCATGAACATAGCAGAAAAGTTTATCGAGAGGAGCAGACAGCAAAACCAAACAATGAGTGTCCGTAGCAGGATCACGTGAGATTCTCAAGAAACACTGCTCAGCTTTTGGAGTCTAATTTATAAAACACTACATAGAATCTACGCTTAAAATGTAAGTATGGCCAAAAACTCGAATATGGCGTATGCAAAAAAAAAAAAAAAAAGATAAATAAAACCATGGGCATGATCACAAGCAGGCACACATTTGCACCTCAATATTTAAGTACAAACATTTTTAAAAATGCTGTTCTGAATGCTTACGATTGGGTTGATCAATGATGAAAGTTTGATATGAAATAAAATTACATGTCTTAGAGAATTTATGCTGAAATGTGGCATAAATTCCCCACCTTACCATCTGCGTAGCCAGTTTTCACTAAAACGCAGGTACACATAGGGCAGAGCTTTCTTGAAGGACCACAGTTTCCAATCAGGTTTTTTGCTTTTTACGGATCGCAAACTTTGTGTGGAAAGTTGTGTACACCAGTTACAGGATACATTTTGTGCTTTCAAGGTTTTCTGGAACAATTCAGTTTGATGTTTTCTGTTGGTTGTCCACTCACAGCCTGCCCACTTTCCATCAAATCTGCATTAGCATTTTTGGGATCCAGTCAACCAAAATGCAAAGTCACCATGGCCAAAATGTAATAACCCTTAACCACACCTGTGGATCAAAGCTGCAGTATACTCAGTTCTACTCTCTCCCAACAAACCGAGTTGTCACTGTTCACATTGAATTTACACCTTTGTAAATAAACCACTTCCTCACCATCTACAATCTGCTACCAAATCTGACTTTTGAACGACAATCTCATGCTGAATTTTGACAACGTCAAAGAAGGAATTAGTGAGCTTCATGCCAAACTCAGAAGAGTCTCCACTGTAGCGGTAAAACTATGTGAAGTTTGCTACCTGTAACTGGTTTTATCAAGTTTTTTCATCAGGGGTGTGGTGGTCCATAGAGGACTACTTTTAGAGAATAACATTTTTTTTTTTTTTAAGAATTAAATACAATAACTGATTAAAACTACATAAAACAGCCATTAAAAAGATTGAATAAACAATAAATAAAAAAAACAACAACATACTCAACAAGAAATATTGCAAATGTTAAGCATATGAATGATGCTAGTGATGAATACAATGCTTTCAATGCAAAATGTCTGGACCAAGATAACACCATCCAGGAGGTGTTTCTGATGTCTGAAGCAGAAATTCTTTGTAACAGACAAATGAACTCAGGCTCATGAGCTAAAACTCTTAATGATGAAGACAAACTAAGGAAAATAAAGGAGCAAATTTGGTAAAAGTGAAGTTGATAAAAATACAGACATTTCAGTGATACATTTCCAAATGTCCAGCTTTGGTCCACTGATCCTGCTCTTTAGTCCCTTTCAACTAAGAAATTGATGTATTGCCACATTCACAACCTAAACAGCTTTTTATTTTGTTTTAGTTACAGCAATAACTTTGTTTTTATTACTTGATATTCCTTTTCCCCCTCATTATGCCCAGCATAATGACAAGTAGAATTGTTCCCTGATGTTATATTAATGCCAAGAAAATGTACTTTCCCAAGGGACGTTTTATATTTATAATGCCTCCCTTGCTACACAACCATTCTTTGTGTAAAAATGCACAAAATGTGATGCAAGTCTTACATGAATTGTGGTCAGTGATGGTTGCAGAGGGCCTCCTACCATGATAAAAATCTCAGATAGAGGAGATATTTGCTTTCTACTTATTTAATTGTAATAGATTAGCAATGAATTTCCAAAATTTGTTGCCATGTTCAAAGCTCTCCAGCTCTCCAGTCTTTGTACCGTAAACCATGTTTACTTGTCTGTTATTTAATTGATTTCCAGTTTCGCTTTTTATATTCTGTTCAGTTTGTGTTCCTCTTGGGAAACACCATGGGCATTCTTAACAGCTTAGTATATATTTCTGGAGAATGTTCCGAGCAATACATCCATTATGGAGGATGAAGAATAGAGCAGTCTGCATACAAGAGACTCTCCATTATTTCAGGTTTAACACAAAATATATATATTCTAATATTATAGTTGAACTACTTTAACCATTCTATCTGTATAATTAGACACAGGACAGAATTAAACATAGTTGCAGGTGTGGCAGTGGAACAGGATATAGTACCGCTAGCAGCTATTCACAACCAGTTGGTGGGATAAAATAACTGAAACCTCCACCAGACTCCAACAACCCAGCAAAGACATAGATGTGTTAGTTTTATCAGTTAAAGTAGTCTGATTATCAAATGAAATCAGGTCTGTGATACTTTGAACTATAGGAGGTGGGGTCTTGCTCTTCTAAACAGTTCCCTTCAGGTAATTCTCAACTTGTTTTTTGGAGGTGTAATCTCCCTTAGTGATGCTGTGTTAAGCAGACGATTTTTGTACTACTATTAAAGGTCCCATCATGGGGGTTGACTTATATTCTGCTGGCTGGGGGTGCAGAGGTGGTGAGGTAAAAGGGCAAGAGTATCTGCTCAACTTCTTTCCTGTCAGGTACTGCAGATATTTGTGTCTCAGGAGGAGGCAAGGTCGTAAATAATGATCGCTATGTGGTTTGCACAAAGGACAATAAGCATAGTGAGAATTTAACTTCACTAAGAAAACTTTGACAATCTATCGAAAACTCCTCTGCCTGTCTTATCACTTCACTCATCCTCTCTTCCTTTAGCACTTTACTTAACTTCCTTTTTTTTAACAATCCTCCCTCATCTAATGCTGCTGTGGCTGCTTCCGAATTAGATGAGGCCAGCTTCATAAACATGGGAAAATCACTCAACTTATGAAGAATGCTTTCCCAGGCACTAAACAACGCTTTATGTTGCATTCCTTTGGTCCACTCCACAAATCTTTTTAAACCTTTCTTAATCATCTTTTTATAGTTTCAACTAACACCAGTCCTAAAGAAGCAGCTTTACAAATCTTCCACTCTTCAACAATTTTTAAAGACATCATGAAAATTGTACACGTGTTAACAGAGAGGGTGAATGGCAGAATGCCCAAGTGACTGACTTGTCTGAGAAGGTTCCATGCACAGCCCACTATTTGGTCATGCACGCTCAAACATTAAGGGTAACCCAGTCTGGTCACTCGTTTTAATTCACCCAATTCTATAACACCCTAACTATAATATCCCTAGTTCATCTATTCCAAACCCCCACACACAAGACTACTTGAGATCTGTGTTGATCCAGGAATTCTTGAACAGTCTGCACTGTCCAATACGCTGACCCAAACACAGTAAAAACATCAATCAAGTAGGAAACCAACCCACATTTACATGAAAAATAACAAACTTATCCCTGTGTCCTCATAAAGAGTTATCTTTAAAGGATAAGAAATACTATTGGCCGCTAGTAATTCTATATATGCATATGTATACCATATATTTAATATATGATACATATATTAAACTCTGACAGTATTCTTAAACACTGTTTAACCTCGGGCTCATCCCGGCATCAGGCTTTCCTGGCAACGGGCTTCCCCGGCATCTCTAGAAAGTCTTCTTCTAGAAGCAATCTTTATAAGGCATCACTAATAATAAAAAATACCATCTTTTAGAAGGCTTCTCACCGAATGAATGAAAGTTTAAACTAAAAAGGACACTTATGTACTTTCCCTCACGTGAGACTATGTGTTTACACTTTACATGTGACCATGTCAATAAAGTCAGGACAGTTTTCACAATTTATCCTTAAACCATATTATTTTTACCCACCACAAAGAGATCTTATTCAGACAATTTGTTTTGGAATGTCCAATATGCAGAATTTTCATATAGAAAAGGTATTCTGCTAACCTTTTGATTTGAAGGCCTTCAATTGTCTGAAAAGGAGTCTCCTCTGATGGACTCCAGTGGTCCTCAATCGGACGCAGACTCGGAGTTTTCTAATCCGGGTCACGGCACCACTTGTTAGCCCGATTCTTTAGTTGGAAACCTGAGAATAAACCAGAGTCGATCAAGAGTAAAAATTTACATTTATTGGGTCACAGGTAAAGTATTTCAGCGCTGGGCTCTTCACAGAGGAAACCTCTCTCTCAGGGTCTCAGTCGGCAAAGAGCTCTGAGATCTGGGTATGATGGGTCTTTGTCTCCTTGGCTAGGCACACCCCTCAAAAGGAGGACTGGACACAACCAAGTCCTATTGGTTAGTTATCTCTAAGACTAACAAGCCGGATCGCAATTCATGTTGATGACATTGGAATGTGGTACCAAATGATGTGTGTGTGTGTTGACTTAAAGACGTGGATCTAATGCAACAGAGAAAAAGGATAGAAAGAAAAGAGAGAGCAAAGAGAATATGTGGTTACAGCCAGGAACTTCAATACAAACTATAGGTATAATATAAAATGAAACAATGAATAATATGCATAGATCATGTGATAGCAAATAATGCTAAAGTGTGTATTTATAACCAAATCCTAACAGATGATATGAAAGAACAGATTCCAATGGTGTGGTGGTAGACACCATCGCCACACAAAGTGTTTCTTATTTAAATTTGGGCATAGGTACACATATTTGTTACCCCTTAATGTCGGGTGCTCTCTGGCAGGCTTTCTCTAACAGTCCATGACATAATTTGTGACTCAAAATTGATGCGTGAGTTTGAAAGGGAATGGTTGCTCGTCTTGTTTGTCTTCTGTGGCCCTGGATATGACATAGGCCCCAGCCTATGTGGAAGTGGAGAATACACTTGTCAAAAGAACAAAAGAGAGTTTGAATTGTATTCTAGGGTCTGAAGGTTTTGGAGATGTGCACATTCCCTGTTCAAAACACAAATGGTGTAAAGCTTTGAAAATGAACGATATGAAGGCACAACAAAACAGAGGGAAGCTCAGAAGTTTGTTGAGCAAAGGGAGAAAATCTACATGTGGGGAAAAAGTCAGCAGGGTTATTTAACCACCTGGAGAAAGCCATCACGGCAGGATATAAAACGGATAATGGATTTAATCTAAACACAGGTTATGCTTTGCCCACATCTGATAATCAGTTGAAGTATGTTTTCTTTAAGTATTTTGAAAAGTTCTTGCGTAGGGGAACTCATAATAGAAGAGGGCACTGCCGATTTAGAGCTCGTTGATGGGGAACGACCAGCGGGTGGTTGCAGCTTTAGATGGTTGAGTGGGTTCAGGCTAATATGCTTTAAGGAATGCACTCTTAATGGTCTATTATATGGTGAGGCGGATTCCATTAGTACCTACTCAGCCCTACATGGATCGACATGCTGTGCCCCAACGTGGTTTTAAGCGTCTTCTATTATAATTGATGTCTTTACAGAAAGACGGGCTGACTCATCTGTGGCGTCATTCATTCATTGTGACACAAGCCCGAGACAACAATGAAAGACATCGTTTTAATGATGTACTGGCTGATCCTCAGTGTTTGACTGTAGTGTTGGTTCACGACTTGGGCTTTTACAAAGTTGTCGATCACAGAAACAATTAACTTGACTGTTTGCTGTTACAGTGTTTTTTTTAAATGAACGGGTTTCAGGTCAAAGCATCGCTATTGAATCTTGTTGCTCCCTGGCCCATCAGCAGCCACCTGTTAGCCATCAGCTGTATGCACCCCATGCTGGGGTTGTAATGTTAGGATGTACCAGCCACTACATGCAAGAGGAGACAAAAAAGAAACAAAAAATGTGTAGAGGGAAGTCAAGCTATGCTGAGTTGGCGCATGTGGAGAATCCTGAGTAGTGTTACAGAGATTTATAAGAGGTGGTTGCTTGAGTTAAGGCCGAATGCGGAGTCATATCTAGATCTGTGACTTAAACAAGTATTATTTTTTTACTTCCAGATCAAAGCTTGACGTTGGAAGCTGCACATGGAGGCAAGATTTGAATTTGGAGTGAGAAGAGAACCTTAATGTAAGGTTGGCTATAAAAGGCATGCATTATGTGAACCTGTAAAGTTATCTGAAGATCTATTAATTGGTAGTATCGTGTGGCAAAATCATCGGGGATTGTGGAAATGTATTTTGAGTCCGTATATGAACTGAAAGGATATGAGGGTTCAGATTCACGGATACCCTGTTTTGTTCTACTGATGAATTAAAACAACTCATCAAGATGACGGCACAATCCGACTTAAGACCTCGTGGCTCCCAGTTTCAGTGTCTTGTTTTTGTAACTGAAAGGCTGTTTCTGTGAACAAGTGTTACGGTGACCGAGACCAAACTCACCTGCAGCCCAACTATGTTGAATAATGTTGGAGACTCATTACAAGGGATTTTAAATGACGATACAGCATCCCACTATATATAGCAAGGCTGCTCACCCTAGATTAGTTTTTTTTTGGCTACTGAGGAAAAGAAAGGGAGAGCAAAAGCAGAGCTGTTTAGGAGGCCTACTGGCACAGCTATGGAAATAGCACCGCAAGCTCTAACTATCAAGCACCAATGTCAGGTCCAATGTCCACAAAATTGATAAAATGGACTTATAGGTAACCGTCACAGTCATGATTGAAGTGATGATTATACTATATCACAGAATCCTGGCTACACCCACATATCCCTGAGTCTGATTTGAAAATATTTTAAGATTCTAAGCCTCACCAAACCTTTTCTAGCCACTTAATACCACAAGTACATAGACATCAGATAGACATTCTGTGACTGTCTGACTTCCAGTCACTGCTCGTGACCCCAGCATACACACACTCTGAGGAAAACATAAAAAACCTACCATAAAAGGCATTAAAACATACCCTGATGGGGCACTCTGCTAGCTGCAATTTACTTTGAATGGAGTCTCTTTAAACACCTCAATTCTCTTGGGTACACAGGGATGGTGCTGCTATGCATACATAAAGATGTTGCCCTTGAATCATGAGTGTCGTACAAAAGCAAGAGAATCCTTCTCTTCACTTCTTAGGATGGCTGTGATGGTGCAAGAGGATAAAGAATTGCCCAGATTTTATTTGTGTTGGGGATGAAGTACTCTAAACGGGCCGAAAACCTTGTACTAGTTCATGACATATAGACTGGCCTATCCTGAAGTAGGTGGTGTTCCCCCTTGGATTTTCCACAGCTGGCTTATGAGTTGATAGGGATGTGGGGGGTGTTGGGGGACATGGGGGCGAGGGAAGCAATAGAAAAGATAAGTCATCATTTTTGCTGGCCGAGCATTCGTACAGATGTCAAGAGGTTCTGTCTTTGTCATGTTGGCCAAATAATTGGTAAATTACTTTTTTACATACTGAGAAATAAAATGAGACACACGAGTTAATGAAAAAGTAATGTCACGTGTATGGAGAAAAAGAAAAAGGAGAGCAGGGTAAGGGGAACTGCCTTATATAAGATCCCTCATTAGCCTAAGCCTTTAGTAGTGTAACTATGGGATGTTGCAGGGTCAAAAAGAAAAGTTTAAAGCCCAATCTCAAAGGTTAGGAGGTATATATCCTGAATTTAAACTGACAGCTGAGTTTTGCGGTCTTGAGCAAAGTGCAATATCTAACTGTGAGCTATTTAAGATATGATGGTGTTTGGACATTCAAAGCTTTATATGTGAACAGAACCTTAAGTGCTTTCCTGAATTAACATTGAACCAATGAAAATAAGATAAAACTAAATATAGCTAATTGATAGTAGTGTAATGCTTTCCATATATCTTCTTTCTGATGGCTACAATGTATTAATTAAAATGATTGTGACTAAGATATAAAGGAAAACATGGCTCGACAGAGCTTGGACTCTGGTCTCAACCTGGCTACAGTGCTTAAAAGTAAGAAGTCTATTCTAGAAATCTAATTTCTAGAAATCTGGGACTGTTACATCCTTTGCTTGGTAGATGGTGGATTCTTTTGTAATCTTTTAAGGGCTGGGTTGCAGTCTGCAGGGGAAGCCCATATGAAACATTTAACTTCAACTGAGTTACATATGGAGGCAAGGTGGAGCCACTTACTGTGGTTGAACTCTATTCCAAGACATCAGTAGCCTGGAAAATAGATATTAACGTGGATCTGGAGGATTTCCTTATCTCGCCTTCTAATGTGGTTACTGCCATGGTGTACAATACACGGACTAGACCAATATTTTTGGGAGAGTTGCAAAGTCTAACTGACACAGAGGTGTCACAACCCAGGCCAGAAGGCTGTGACAAAAACGAGAAAAGACATGCCAAGATGCCAAAATAGATTAAGTAAAGCACACCGGTGGGGAGCTGCAAACAGGAAGGGAGCAGAGAAAAACTACAATACCAACTCTGGGCCGTTTATAACCATGATGCACTAAGCACAGGTGCTCAGATGTAAAGGCAACACCAAATCAGGACTCAGCGACCTCTGTAGATCAGTACTATGTAACAGAAAAAGCAAGGGCTATCCCACCTTCCCCAGACAAGTTAGTAAGCACACTGAATAACAACAGTGACAAATACACTCAGAAATAAACCATATAACCTCATTGCAGCAGATTTGTCAGGCAAATCTGGTAACACAGGAGTTGAGTTAAATTTCTAAAAAGAGTGAATGTTGGATATGGCTAACAGTCTAAAATATGACTAAATAAGAAGTTCAAATAGCTTATCCATCCCAGGTAAATGTTGTAAAACCGTAGGATTGACTAATTCGCTTACCGGTTAACTGACATACCTGAGATATGTTAATGTGAGAGGTCACTACTATTGACTGGATTATCATTGAATTGTAAAGAATTGGATTCTTATTGGCTTGAATTAAACTGTATCTTGGGTGTGTCTACAGATTATGTGTGTTGTTATGTTGTGCTATATCAACAAAATTGAAACTAATAGAATGAATGAATATGAAGCTAAAAGAGATTTTCCAGCATTTTAGAACGAGAGGAGTAAGAAAAGACAGATGGGCATGCCACCCATCAGGAAAGAAATATGAAGAGCCCAAAGACCTTCAGCACAGTCAGGTTATTTTGTTGTCCAATATGTTCAGTAATTTATGCAACATTCAATATATGAAATATATCAAATCATAGCAGTTCCAAACAAAAAGCCAGTGTTATCAATATGTGCAGTTTGTTTGATTAATGATTGCCCCAACAACCCCAACAAATGGCTGCAAGGCTTATGAATCTCCCCACCATTGACTTATTGGGGTTTTCCACCACTACCTACTCAGTGGGGCTTGGATTGACTATTTAAAAAAAAGGGGTGCTGATTGGCCAGAGCACTGTGTGACTTGATACGTAGCTCCTCCACATGGGCCTCTGCTGGTAATGCCAAAAGATGAGCCAACACTGTTGCAATTTCCTTCATTGTTGTCCTTGTTTCGCATAACATCATGCCAAATGTTCTTAGACTTAGTCAAAGCAGGAACACTCTTCCTGTGAGGTGATCGTGCCAACTATCGTGCAGCACTGAATTTAACTTGTAAACTTGTTCAGATTATGTGAAGTACAGCAAGAGACAAAGCCTTGTCACTGGCTACATTGTCCCAGTGCTACACTCTCACATGATGTTACCCATGATCCATTGTTCACTCTATCATAAGAAAACAGCTGTACTCTGCAACAACACTGGTGTTATTAGTGTGGTGGAATTTAGACCCCTCTAGTGACTCTTTCCCAAAAGGTGACAAGGAACAAATCTAGCGACCTCTTCTGATGTAATGGAGACTTTTTGGAGTCTAAAGCTCAGCAGAGCCTCTACTGCTACAGGAAGAGCAGATATTTGCTCCTCTGCTCAATCATACATGCTTCCAAGGCCCGCTTCAACCACTCAATAGACCCTGTGGCAGGGAGATTTTGTAAACCCCACACAATTTATGTGTAAAAGCTATGGTTGTTTAGATTAAAATTGTGTACAAAAAATATATGGACTAATATAGAGACAAATAGTTACACTAATGATTCTGAGGGAAACAGATGTATAATTGCAATATAACATGCATGAAAACTATGAATACAATTAGTTTATCTCTTGACACAGTTTGACCAGTGAGTTTCTCTCTCTATGAGCCAGAACATGAAAAACTTATTTCAACTACAAATACAACAAGGCATAGCCTGCTCTGGATGACTTTGCTGATGACAAGAGACCTGTCTGTGTTTATTTGAAAACTGTGGCAGTTGACAATATGAAATCAACTAACCCTCATTGATTTTCATTTTCAGTATCATTGCAAAGAATGTGTCAAATGCTTTTTTGCATTTTTGTTTACATCTTTTATGGCTTTTGTCAACATGACAAGCTTCAGTTTGATATTGTTTTTTTTAACACTATCCTCATCCAGGTTACTGAGATATGCTAGCTGTGTCACTGTTGGAGTTAAGGGTTGTGATAGGATTCAGCAACAGGTTAAAACCAACAAGAAACATCAAGGACTCAAGAGGAACTTAAATGTATTGAGAAAGACAAGAAAGAGTCTTAAACATTACATTAAACTTGAAAACCAAAACTGAAATCTATAATTAAAAAGAAAATTTAATGAGGAAACTCCAACGGAAAGAGTATGATCTGAAAAAAAAAACTGCGAACCAGACAGCTTGTCTAGATAGGAGAGTTATTAGTGACTGCAGAATAGGGAGCAGGGTGAAAGGAGTAGCACTAATGAGAAAAACCAGAAGAACCTTAAGGACTTAAATGACTGTTGTGGAGACGCCAGGAAACACAGGAAAAAGAAAAAGTACTCACGGAAGAGGAAACTAACCTAGAACTGAGGCATAGGAAAGCAGAGTTCTGAGAGGGACTCGCCACTTGGAGAAAACTAGGAAGGAACAGGATCACACGGGAAAGGGAAAAACATTACAATAAACAAAAACTAACTAAAGCCAAAATCAAAATTCTCAATACAAAGTCAGGAGAATTTGTAGAAAAAAATGACCATATTTTCAATGGAGCTACAGTGCCATCTAGTGGTCTGTAGCTCGGTGTAAATAAACACTGATAAGTAGCATAAATAAGACTTGAATATACACTCACTCATTAGGACAATGTTTATTTCTTTTGTACAAAATTGTCAATTAAAGATGGATACATATGTCTTGTTTGTGTAATTTCTTTACAGAAATACATTGGGAATTGAGAATATTCTAGGACTTAAGTCAAGATCAGGATTTTATGCTTTGTTCATTCAAAAACTTCAGGTCTAAATTTTTCTTCATTAGTTATGTTTGTGGAAAACTACAGAAATGTGTATTGAATTCGACTTTCATGGCTTTCTTTTAAAAAATAAACAAAACAGGACTTTTAACACCCAACTTTACACTTTAATAGAAAATTAAACTTTTCCATGCACAGAAGTTTGAAGCATATGATGGCCTGAAAGTTGAGCATCCGGCCACATTGATAATTAATTGATGTGCAAGTGTATTTTTATTGTATTCAAAATGAATGTTTTGGGTATTTTTGTGTCAAAGATATTAAGATTTTTTTATATTGTATGTATTTATCTGGGTGCGTATACATGCATACACATGCATACACCCAATATCAATCCCTCCCGCTCTCTAACTCTCTTCTATCCAATTATTTTCATTTTGACGTCTCAGTCTAGACACCCAGACTTCTGTAGTCTTGCCAACAAGAAACCCCATGGAGAATGGAGACCCAGGCACAATGAAGGCCCCCAGATACCCATCTGGCCAAAGCTGACCACTGATGCCCAACATTGTCGATCCTAGACACTCACTGGTGGCTACTGACCACCATTTGTTCACAGATGACTTTATGGGCTGAGTACCAGCCAAAATAAGGTCTATGATCTTTTCTCGCTTTTGGATGGTCCAGGGGTATTGAAAGAATTGTCAAATGTAAAATTAAAAAAAAATATTTAAAATTAAGATTAGGTTCTCGCCCTTAATCTCTGTTTTCCTGTCAAATTATCTGTTATGTGGCACATAATGTGTGCCATTTAAAGTTCGTTCAGAAAGTTCAGAAGAGGTTCCCTTGTGTGGCACCACCATACTGTAACTGTTCTGTGTCTGTATGGAAAAGAAGGTGGGTCCGTTCCAGTTGCTGGAGAGCGAGAGTTTGCTGGGTCTTATGGCAGAGGGAGCATGTGAGTGTTTTTGGTGTTGATTAAAGATATAAACACATGTATACAGTAGCAGCGCATTGAAGAACCCAGAATGCTCTGCTACATTTGTGGCAGCGGTGGTCTTTTCATGGCTATTGATAATGACCCTACTGGACGAACGAGTAGGTGGGTGCTGGAGTTGGATCCATTTGACTGGGTCATTGTGCACAGGGACCACTCAGGCCACAACAATGCCGACGCTCTGTCTCGCCCGTCCCATGTCCTCTGACTCTGTCGAGAAAAATGCTCCTGCAACCGGACCTTTGACTGTAGCCGCAGTGGAGGCGTCTGACCACTTTCCACCTGCGGACGTGGAAGCAGAGTCAGTTCTGGTCTTCACTCTGTGGTGGTGGAGCTGAATTGCAGTTACTGCAGCGTGAGGACCCTGACATTAGAACTGTTTTCACAAGGTTGGATCAGGGCATGGTGCGACGGCCTCGTAAACTTACCCGTGATTCCACTGCCAGCTTGAGGAAACTGCGGACTGTGTTTCACCGTCTGTCTGTGATTGAGGGGCTCCTGTGCCGCACAGCGTTCCCTGAAACCATAGGAAAGAAGTAAATTCAGACTGTTGTCCCTGCATTCATATTGCCGGAGCTCCTTCAACAGCTCCTTCAACAGTTGCACATTTCTCTGCAAAACGTGTGTGGGAAAAGGCCAGTTACTGGCCCTTCATGTTGGGGGACAAGACATTGGTTTGAACAATGTAGGGCCTGTCAGACTCGCTGGAGCCTAGTCCCAGGGCCCAAGGCTCCTATGGGGGTGGCCCAAGTATGCCATCCTCTGCAGCAGGGGGCCGCAGACATCCTGGAGCCGCCCATGACATCTCGAGGGAACCGGTATATTTTAGGGGTGGCGGACTACTTTACTAAATTTGTGTCCCTGTATGCTTTGCCAAATCAGACGGCACACTCAGTTGCATGCTGCCTTTTTGAAGATTATGTATTGGGGCATGGGGTCCCCAAAATCCTTCATAGTAATCAGGGCCGCAGAGGTGATCCAGATCCTCTGCCAGCTGCTGGGGATTAAGATAACATTCCTATAACCCCAAAACGGATGGCATGGTGGAGCGTCACAACCGGACTTTGATCGATCAGCTTGCCAAGATGTTGCTTAATGGGACACGCATATGAAGCAAGTTGCCTTTGCATATAACACCTGTAAACATGCCAGCATTCGGTATACCCAATTTTACCTCATGCACGGACGTGAGTCTCGAGTTCCTGCAGATGTGCTAGTGCCTGCTAGTGCTCTCGACTCCCTGGGCACTGGATCTCAGATGGGTTTTGCATCCACTGTTGCAGAGCGGCTGGAGTCAGCATTCAGTACAGAAACTGTACTATGACCAGGGTATCTGCCACCGTCCCTACACGGTAGGTGTGCTGGTGTGGCTTAAACCCCTCCCGGAAAGCTGTATGAAGCTGGCACCACACTGGAAGGGTCCATATCGGGTCGTGCAAAGACTGGTTTCTGGTGGAGAGTCTGTATTAACGTATCGCATCGCCAACGACGCTTTCGACCCGATGGAGTGAGCCCAGGTGGTTCATCATGACAGACTGAAACTGTACACTCTGCCATTGCCTGCACATACTGTTTCTATCACTCCTGCTACTGTGATGTCTCCGCCTGGGGTTGAGTCTTCACTCGCCCAGCACGGGTATCAGCCTTGGACTGGTGAAATGGACAATGGACTGTGTGGGAACTTGCTCAAGTTCGGCCATTCTCGTCGAGAGACTTGCAGGACTTTGTCGTGTTGTGAAGTTATAGCGTTCTTGCGCTGAACAGCAAAAGTAACCCAAACCCTTGCTGAAAAATTAAAGAACGATTGCACAGAGAATAGGAAGTAATGGGGGAATTTTTTCCCCTGTCTTTTGCAGATATACTTTTTCTATACTTTTGACTCTTGGAGGGATTTTGGACCAGGCCGGACAAGTTCTGCACACTTTGAAGATTTTTGCATGTGCACATGTTCGTCGCAGGGCTTTCACTTTAGCATGTATATATGCTTGTACTGTATTGTGTATGTTGTATTTTTGTTTCAATGGGTTTTAAAAGGGGAAACTTTTTGTTGTAACCTAGGTCTAGGGTATTTTTTTGTGACGTGATGGGGTTTTATGTTTGCAATTATTTTGGGTACTAAGATTTTTTAAACTTTTCTATACTCCTCCTGTGTGGTGGGTATTTTGTTAACCTCGCATGTAACAATAATCACCTACTTTCCCCGCTTCATATTAATGTTCAATAAATATATAAACAATAAAACTTTTTTTTCGTTACTGAGAATTCTGACTTGTAATGTGTAAGATTCGTCCTTCTATAAAAAAGATGGTTCTCCTATTTTTCAGGGTTCCTTATTGTAAAATGTAAATGTTACATTTCCGAAGAGCTGACTTGCATCCCATTAACTTTCAACTCAGCTGTAAACCCCTCCAGAGCTTGCTGTAAAGCATAACTTGAAGAAGTTAACAGAACCATATCTTCCAACAAAATTCCCAAAACAGACCGCTTCCTATCCATGACAATGCCTCAAGATCCTGTCCATGAAAATCACAAACTGGAATAATGACAAAGGGATGCCCTAGAGGAGTTCAGCATGTATTGTTGCATGACATGCATGTTCAACACAGCTCTTGTTTGGATAACAGGGACCGAATACCCCACAAGATTGATTCCAGTACCCCATACCTCCAATAGATTCATTGTGGAAAGATGATTGAAAGCACATTCTAAATCTACTAAATACATTTGAAATGGTTGGTCAAACGGCCATGTATATCTCCTTTACTTTGCAAAGGTACAGATCTAGTTCACTGTTCCACAATCTGAAGCTCACTGCTCCTCCTTCATCTGTAGCCACTATTCCAACACCCTGAATGGACTTTTCCAGGAAGGCTGAGTGCCAATCTTAGAAATGGGAAGCACCACCATGGTGTGCCAATCTGTAGGTGCTGATCCAAATCTCTAGTAAGGTGGCATTCCATTTCCCAAGAGCGATTTCACAATTCTGGGAGTGAGTTTTCCACAGTTCCTGCTTTTGCCTACTGCTTAACTAACTTCAGACCTTATGTTGTGGCCATTTAAGTTAACTTTTCGTCATTCACATGTTCTGTTTAATTTTAAATAGTTGAAATGTTTAATTTGCACAGAACCATTTTGAATTTAATTGTTGGGATTTATTTAGTAATTTTCCAAGCTCCTCCCATTAATTTGGAAGAGTTAAAACAGCCAGGGGGGGAAATGTCAGGTGTGACGACGGGATGTTTGCCACAAAGATTTTCTGACCACGCCACACGCTACACGCTATACTTTTGTTTTACCTTTTGGATCACCTTTGTTACCTTTTCTTTGCAGCAAAGTTATAATGGAATTTTGTTTGTTATTTTCTAATAATTTTACAAAGAAATAAAGTGCGTCAAAATCAAAACCCACATGTTGCCACCGACGGCCTTTTTTTATTGGATTAAAAGAATTTGGTTAAGAAAATTTAAAAGGCCGTGACACCTTATAATATATCTTTGTTTTCTTCTTCCTGGGGAGGGAAGTCTTTTACCGTAATGGGGCTTCATTAAGGTATTTCAATCTTTCTTGGTTTAACCACGCCTGAAGCTGATTTACCATGGCATATCCTAACCCTAACACCCACTCAACATGACTCCCAAGATCATAAGAATACCCAAACCCCTCCACCATGTTAAGTTGGTAAGTCAATGGAGGAGTCTACACTCTTGCTGCCCATAAATACTTTACAGTCCAAGTCACATGAAGTCACACATTCTTGTAACATGTTGCCCACATCTGTCTGTTGATATTTTAAAAGTAGGACAAAGCATGTTCAAACCGATATGACCTATTATAGTCATTAGATTTTTGAGAAAACAATAACTGCAAGTTAAACATGGGAGCCTAGTAGTTTAAGAAATGGTGGTTGTTAAAATACATAATAAATAATCAACTCGACCTCATTCTCACCTGCACCCACAGCCTGGGATAAGGAATATAGGAGATAGGAACAAAGTCCCATAATTATTATAATTATGTTTGCTTTATTCCTTTTTCAGGTGAGCATCAAAGGACTATATTTTTATGAAGATAGGATAATGGTGGCTTGATGTAGTGCCCCAACGGTCTAAGGTAAACAATATTCTGAACTTTGTGGTTTATTGATGTTTTTAAGATTATTCTGAAAGTTAAACTACAGAGTTTAACTTAAATTTTAAACCTAAATTTAAACCAAAATTTAAATTTAAAAAATGACGACTTTTGCTTTAATGTGCTATAAAATACATTTGAATTTGAGTTGGAATTTTAACGTAATTGATATTTGGTATCTGTTTCTTTAAATAATAGCTCAGTTAATTATAATTTATTGTTCATAATCATGGACTTGTGAGACGCATTTATTTTCTGCCTTTGAAAGATTAAGATGCCTGGAACTTATTGTGGTGCTATCCACTCCAAAAATCAATACTTATTTTGACCTAAACCAAAAGGCACAGGAATGAGCCACTTGGAGCCACCACCACAACTACAACTGCAATCAAAGGAAATGATCTTTAAAGCCTTCTCTTGCTTATCTGTTAGTCCTCTCTTTGAGAATAAACCATTTTGGAATACCAACCACCATATATTGATCTATAGTGTATTCAGCTAATCCTAATGTTACTCACCACATATTTATGTTCTAAATAGTTACACTTTACTTACTTTATCATGTAAATTTTCCCTGGTCTGAAAATTATTTCAAACATTTTCTTTATCAGGACATCATAGGGGTTTCAAATCTTAAAAGCATATTGATGTTGTAAAAGAAAATATATGTTAGAGATGGCTGCCTATTGTCATCCAGGAAGAGGATTCAGTTTTTAATTTCCACATGCATTGAGAAAGTTAATGAATACATATCCAGACTAATTCACAAAAATATAAAAAAAATCAATACTCTACGAAAATGTAGTGATCCTATTTTTTGCATTTATATGTCATTAAATTGTCTCATTTACAGTATTTGATCAGGAACCTTTATCACATGGTACTTCTTTGGTACATTTATATATTCTTATATAATACTTTCCATGTATTGTACTTTATACGTTTTTTGCATTACATGCACAATGGTGTGCCTGTGCTTTTGAGCTTCGAAATGAAGAATTCTGCGTCAAGCATAGTTTTTACATATCTAATAGAAATCCTGTAATTTTAATTTACAATGACTTGGACTGAATTGAATCCACTCTATCCCAGTCTTACTCAAAGCCACCAGTAGGTGGAACCAACAGATAAGGCATGGGGAGGGGTTTGATGAGTACCACTGCCAGGAAAGCTGCTGGACTGTTTTCAGGTCCAGTCCAAAAGGGGAGAGGGGAGGAGAGAAAACCTTGTCATTTAAACACCGAAATGAACAGGCGAATGAAAACAGTCTTCTCATAATACGTGGAGTTTAATATCTATTTTCTACAACGTTTCACCACTCTTTCTTAACATACCTGTGAGATCTGGCATTTTATAGACAGTGTGAATATATCAAAGACATAGAAATAATTATTCAAATATCTTTTATAAAAAAACAAAAACAAAAAAAGCTTGAAAACGCACAAATAGACACACACACACACACACATATATAAATATATATATATATGTGTGTGTGTGTGTCCGAATTATCACTCACAATGTAGCTTATTTGTTAGAGATAAAATCATACACAAACAAAGAACACAAACTATATTATGGATTATGGCATAATAGTCTGGTTAGCCAGACTGAGTTTGTAGCCATTTGCTGTAACCAATGCAGTGACTCTCCCTTTTTAGGTGTCTATATCCAGCTTAATGCTTTCCTCTTCACTACTTGTCTGTTTATGTCTTCCTTTGCTTTTGTTTCTGTTTGTTTTGTTCCCTTTTCCTTTAGTTTGTTGTTTAACGCATCTTTCAGTTTCGCGACTGTGACAAGGCGTGTTTTTGTGTGTGGAGTTGCCAAGTGACATTTTCCATTGCAGGTGTGACATCTCGCTCCCCTGACAGCCTCTCCGATGACACACACCAAACAATTCCTCTCTGATTTTACCTGCCTCCCACACACACGCTCGCACACACACCTTACCGTCCACCTCTGTCTCAGCTCTGCTGCTTGACAAGCTAATTTAGCCAATTACACGCAGGTGTGATGCTAATTTCCCTGAGCTGGCAGCCAGCTCCTGGAGGAGGTAAAAATAGCATAATTACACTCATCTGTCCCCCTGCAGGCAGACGGGTTCTCCCACTGGGTGTCGACTCCGGTGCCACCGCAAAACACACACAAGAGAGAGACAATAAAAAAAAAAAACTGTTGGCTTTGATAATACAGGAAAGAGAAATGGACAATCTGTGTATATATGTATCTGTGTGTGTAAGTGGAGGAATTTGAGCTGCAGCCAGAGTTGCTTTTTCTCCCCTTTGTTTGCCGCTTTCAATGGATTTTCAGCAATACACTGCAATTTGCCGCAAGAAAAGATAAACAGACTTTGGCGGCGGGATAATTACGTGAAGCTATTTTCAAAGACGACAGGGCTGGATGTGTCATTGTTGCACTGTTTGCGACGAGAGGAGGAGGGTTTTTCAGAGCTACAACACAAAACATAAAGAAGTCAGAATAGGAAGAGACTCGCAAAAATGGTTTCAACTTTTATGGCATTCTCTATACAGTTATGATCTCATACAACGTCATTAAGCGTATCATATTATATAAAAAAATAAAAATAAAAGAAATATTAAAAATTGCATGAGATTATATCTTTTTGAAAGCAGAAGTGCAGAGTAAGGAAGGAAGGAGAGAATAATACTGAAAATAACAGGGGTTTAATCAGAACTGACCTTTCCAGGGTGTAGCCCACCTCTTGCCCAACGTCATTTGGGGCTAGCTAACTATGAAACCCTAACCCCCCAACCCAATCCCCCATGTGAATAGGTGGACAATGGATGGATTGATAATCAAAACTTATTTATCAATGGCCAGCAAGGCTCTTACAATGTCAGGAAATACAGCAATAAGAAAGTGCTTGATAGAAGCTCTACTATCAAAGGCCTGCGAAAGTCTTTGATTGCTGAAACTACCATTTCCAAATTTTAACCTGTTTGGTTTTGGAGACACATGATATATTTGGAAAAATCTTGGGATATAAGATAGATAAATTGATGAGCTATTTCATGATACTGAACTGATGACTGTTCGTTATCAAAGAGCAGCTCTTTTATAGTTTATTCTTTCTCAAATTTAGGTATCAAATGTTTACCATGCTATTATTGGCGCAATCAATCACTTGCGAGTAAAAGTATTGACGAACAAACAAAAATGGATTTCGCCTGAAATATTTGACTTTTTTCAAATTATAACCTTGCGACCAACAACTATCTATTACACCTAAACAGATGTTTTTGAAAGAAAGTTTTGCCCTGGTTAAAACTTTTCATACTTTAGTGACCATATTATAGAGAGCTTAAATGGTATCATTTAACTGCATAACAGCAAAATAACTGCTGCACTGCAGTATTATATCCTTATTAAAGAAACTGGAATCCAATGGAAAACATATTTTCCAAGAAGCTCAGTATCAAGGTAACATGTCCAGGTCCACAGCATGGTTCCTAAAGGAAGTTGGGGTCAGAGGGTATCCACACATAAAGCTCTCAAATTGTCAGTGGCAGGTGCTGGACGGATGTTATATGGATTGCAAGATGGCAATCAACCAGGTGACTAAACTGTAATTGGATAACCACAGCAGGGTTAGGATTAGGGTTCGTCTGTATTTATGTATAGAAAAACCCTAAACCCAACCCCCCAAAGAGTAATGGTCAAGCAGATATTAATATTCCTTTGGCAACAGTGTCAAAAGTTTGAATTAAGCTGCATTCTTTCTTACAAATTCTTCTTACTACTTACTACTCCTTACTTATTAGACTCTGTATGTTACAATGTGAATATATTTTGACATTTCGTACCAGAATGCGTAAACATAAAACTTTGCATGCAACTCTCATCCAATTCTAATATTCACTACTTAGTTTTTATCTTGCACCTGAAGGCATCTGAGAAGGTGTGGCCCACTGGCACACACCTGGAGCCATTTCAAGGATCTTGTATTTAGCTTAGCTAGGTTCTTCTTTCCAGTGCCAGATGATTCCATTTGACTTGGTTTAAGCCTGCTTTCATGTTTCCCAGCATTTCTTGCGTGTATTACTATTCTTCATGATTCGGTTTCATTCAGTTCAAGCCAGCTTCCGTTGGAAATAATACCTGTTTTGCTTTTGTTAGCAATTTTTGTATTTGATTTTTTTTTTTTTTTTTTTAAAGGATAAAAAAAATCCCAAGCTTGGTATTTTCTCCCATGTCCCGCTGTGCAGTGATTTTCTGTTCTTAATTTTCTCCAGTGTTCTCAAAGTGATTTTTTTGGTTGTTACTTTTTTCCTTTGTTCTCACAGAGATTTTGTTATTTTTTGAGAATCCCCTTGTTTGGTTTCTTTACCCAGCCTTTGTGCAATGATTTTTATTTTTTATGTTTTTTGTTCTTCAGCAAAGAAATATGTTTTTGTCTTGTATTTCTTTGAGATTCAGTTTTTTCCTCTCGAGTTCCAACACTTCTGCGGACCGTAACAATCAGTGTTTTTATGATGTTCCACAGTGTCCAAATAGAAACATAGAAACCCCCAATATACACAAGAAAATGTATTTTGAATAACTGTCCAGTGTAGTGACTACTATGTCTAAAAGGGTTGATCTATATAGACAAGGAATAGGAAAAAAATCAGTGAAATCTTCTGTTATCCACTTTTCCTTTCTCTGCCTGGTAAGAAGGGGGAAGCTGATGGTCTACCACTGAAGAAAGTGTTTTAGAGTACAAGATATTTGTAAAAGACAATAATAGCTTCGACCTAATGCCTACTCCAGAACACTACAATTTGATAGCCTGACAATCACCAAATACTTAACTATACATTCTCATCATCTGTGGTCTTTACATCTACAGTCTACACACTGTGCATGCCCAATAAGAGCCCTTGCCTGCTTTGAGGACTTATTTTTTCACAGTAAGTAAAAATAAACAAGGCTAGAAGATGCAACAGGACTGATAGGTTTGATCATTATTCAGGCAGCTATGAGGCAACCGTTATATGTGACCTTACTGGACTAAAGTGTGTCCGGACATAAATGCAGTTTGAGAGGATTTCATTATTAAGACTGCTGGTGACACGTAGACATGTGAGACATGTCTCAGAGGCCTTCCCACCCTGCCAAGAAAAATAAATTGGTCCTCACACATAACCTCCTTATCTACATTCCTGCTGTGACATAGTCTATGTTTCTTATGGAGTGTGTACTATGAGTCCGTCCATACAGATGGCCTTATTCTAGACTATCACTTAGAGACAGATGGATCTGTCAGTCTATCTGTCACACAGAGATGTGCTCAGAAGCCCCCATGGAGACCCACCTCACCCTGAGAAACAAAGAGACACAGGTTTTTACCAAGAGCATGCTGAAGAATTTGTCAGACCGCAAAAAGCACACAAAAACAAAAATAACCTTAACTTATATAAACACAGTGTACTCATATTTTGACTTACAATAATCTTTAGAGTTGCTAGGAAGATTTTCATATGTTATAGAGAATAGAAGGTAGAGAATATTGGTCAGATTACACCCCCTCTAGCCCTCTCTGCGTGTGTGTATGTATGAGTATATATGTAAACACATACCTACATACATACATACATACATACATACATACATACATACATACATACATACATACATACATACATACATACATACATACATACATACATACATACATACATACATACATACATACATACATACATACATACATACATACA
>CAJRST010002224.1:17938330-17974991 GCA_907169785.1 Menidia menidia | reverse complement strand
TCTATCTATCTATCTATCTATCTATCTATCTATCTATCTATCTATCTATCTATCTATCTATCTATCTATCTATCCATCTATCTATCTATCTATCTATCTATACATTTGACTTTTACTGAGAGCTTATCTTGAATCATAGGGCAGGCTTCCTTGTTTTTATGCTTTGCCCCTGTTCTCGCAAAACTCTAAGTTCTCACTCAAAAAGATTTAGCTTGTGGGCCAATATGCTCTGCCTCTCTATCTCTTCCTATCCTGTTACCTAGAAAAGGGCCATCCCTTTTTGCATTAAGTTGCATCTGTGTACGTAAACAATGTCTCTTTTCAATCTCAGACAACTAAGCAACCCTGTAAAAAGTATAAGCCAAGTACCTGATATGATGATATCCAATTCATTCTAATGCAGTTCAAATCCAATCAAATCTAAATAATCAAATTTTAACTGTAGCAATTCATAACAAGCCATCTCAGGATATCTAACAGATCGCCCAAAATTTTCTCTCCAGTCCAATCTGCCTCTGTGTACAACACGGCTATTAAAAGAAGGAAAAGGTTCTTTCAACATAAAACAACCCTCTGGCAGAACTAGAAACAGGGAGGTGGACCTTCCAGCTCACCCTGTTCAGGGTTGATAAAATCACAACAACAGCTTGGAGAAAGATAAAAACAAGTTTCCAACACCAATATTGTTGTATTTTCATTGGAGGTCCCCCAGCTGTCAAGCCCTATAAGTACAAGATATAGATGTATATATATGTTTTTGTCAATGGACAGGCAGATTGTAATGAGGGTACTGCTCCAGCACATTGTGCCGGGGCTGTAATTGCCTTGCCTTTCCCCCCCGCTGTCGGAACACCCCGCCTTTAAAAGGCGCTTGCTTTGTGGCGTTGGAGTGTGTGGTGGCCCACAGCATTTGGCTGTCCGGGGTGCTCCTGGTCCTCCCGGGTGATGGACGGGGCCTCTGCTGGGGTTGTTGGTAGCGCTCGGGCTCATGGGGCCTGTGTTCTGGTTCTCGGCCTATTTTTTGGAGGATGGGGCCTGGCAAGGTGAGACCGATGGGCTGTCGCTCGTGGTTCCCGAGAGGCCTGTGCCCTACACTTGTGTAGGCTTCCTCTGTGTCTTCTCGACAGATACGTCACTGTCTTTGTGGAGAGTTCTGTGTATGGGTTCTGCTTCGGATGCTCACATTCACTCACACACATTCATTAACCCAGAAACATGCTTTTTTTAAGCTTCTTTACAGTTGCGGTACAGTCCTGAGGTGTTTGTTGCAGGTCCTTGCTACCTAGTGCTGTTACTGCCCATGCTTTTTTTTTGGTTTCTTTTTTGTTCTGTTTTCCCCTGTCTGCTTTCAGGAGCTCCTGAAGGTTCTCTGCCTGGATTTCCTATTGAAGCCACAGGAAGTTTATTTTCTTCACATGTAACAGCATGTTGTATGGTGGTATTATAGTTTTTTTCTCCGTCTCTTCATGAGAGACTCACTCTTTCCCTGTCCCCCTGTCTAGTTTACATGATTTAGTGCATGAAACGTATTGTAATAAAAACTAAAAAAGGTCTTGTTGGATAGTCGGGGGGGGGGGTTTCATCCATAATGCTTGTTCGGCGTAATGCAGTATTAAGATAACAATTCGGCTACTGTGATGCTCACTTATATTTCAAAAGTTTTATAGAAAATTGTTTTAGTATTTGTGAAAGAAATAGTCAGTTTGACGAGCTTCAGTCAGTACTCAAAACACATTATAGCACAGAAACAACCCTGGTAAAAGTAACCTGATATATGCTTGTAGTGGATTTCTATGTGTTTAACCTGATGCACGTCAATTCTGCTTTTGATACCATTGATCACAACGTTCTATTACAGAGACTATCCGTTTTTAGGATTACAGGCACTGCAGTAGTCTGGTTTAGGTCATATTTCTCTGACAGATTCAGGTTTGTTCATAAAAATGAAGAATCTTTCTCCCACCCCAGTAAGTCATGGAGCTCCTCATGGTTCTAAACTTGGATCCATTCTTTTGACTTTATTTATGTTTCCATAGGGTAGCAGTATTAGACAGCATGGCATACATTTCTATTTTTATACTGATGATTTCAGTTATACCTAAACAAAACCTGATTTCATATCAGTTCATCTTTATAATTTCCTTATGTTTGAACTACTATGTTTTTAGTTTAGTAGTTTTTCAATATTCATATGAAACAGTGCACCACAAACAGAACTATATTTATATTTAATTTATTTATTTTGGGTCTGAAAGAGGAGCAAAAATCATACAAGAATCTAGACATATTTAATTTTGCAATGGAATGTCTCACAATTTTTTCATGGTTTTTGGAGTATCCATTATATTCAGTGTTGGGGAGTAACGGATTACATGTAACGACGTTACGTAATTTAATTACAAAAAAAGAGTAACTGTAATTCGTTACAGTTACAATGAGAAAATATGTAATTCAGTTACAGTTACTTCCGAAAATATTAAGAATTACAAATTTAGTTACATTTTTTAAAAAATATAAAGAAAAACCTTTGCAAAATATGCAACTCACTGATAGACGAAGCGTATTGATTTACTAATATTTGACTGTTTGGTGTTGATGCATGACAAACGTTTATCGATGTCTATGACCTAGCCTAGCCTAGCCTACCTAGCCTACCCAACATTAGGGTGACCAGATGTCCTCTTTTTCCCGGACATGACCTACATTTAGACTGGGGTTGTCAAAAGTATCGATGCTTAAAAAAGTATAGATACTAAAATGTTGTATCCGGATACGACTGACCTGCCGTCGCTGCGATTTATTTACGTATTTATTTACGTTGTTTATGATCATTAACAAGACGTTAGCCTTGAACTGCTAGCTACATGCTAAAATTAATCATGGCTCAATACTCATTAAAACCTTAAAGTAATCAAAAAGTAATCAAAAGTAATTAGTTACATTACTTTTTAATAGTAATTGAAAAAGTTACACTACAATTACATTTCAAACAAGGTAACTTGTAACTGTAACGGATTACATTTTTAAAGTAACTTACCCAACACTGATTATATTGCATTGGGCAAAGCCATCTCTGTTGAACCATATGGCAATTTGGGTTCATGAAGCAGACAGTGTTCAAACTTTCCCTTTTTGCTTATATTCAAAGATGGCTCATGTAACCTGAATTATCCCACATCACTGCTGCTCTAGATTTGGTCTGTTTGGGAAGCTCCCGTGGTGCATCTCTCCGCCCTCTTATTTCCTCATTTATCATGTGCATGTAATATTATTATCAACATGTATATCTCTTTCTCAACGTGTCCCTGAGATTAGGTGTTTTTTTTGTCTCACTTTCCTGTCCTCTTAAATCCCACCTGATTGAAGTTTATCACCACTTCTTTCTGAGTCTGGTTCTGCCAGAAGTTTATACCCAGATGCCTTATTCACATTCAGGATGGTGTATTGGATGGAAATAAAGCTTTCTTGCAACAATTTTCGAGGCAAGGAATCTTTTCTTTTTGGCTTTGTATGTAATGATAGGGGTACGTGATACTAGGAATTTTGGGACTGATTTGATAATAAGTTAATATCTGGCTAGTGTGATGGAAATCAATGCCACTACCATAAACGCTGGGGAAAAACTGAAGTTATTTGCTGTACAAGTCAAATAGCTGAAGCGAAAGTGCTGCAACTGAAGTATTTATCCTATCAGGCTAGTATCTATCCAATGCCATTACTCACCTTGGCATTAATACTATAAAGACAGGGACCTTCTCCTGGTTTCATGGATTATGGAATATTCGACAAATTGACCACAATGTGTAAGACTGCAAGACGTGTCTGACACTGTGGTCAGCAGCACTGGGACTCCACAGGGAACAGTTCTGGTCCCTTTTCTGTTCATCCTGTATACCTTGGACATTAAGTTCCTCTCTGAATCCTGCCACCTGCAAAAGTTCTCAGGCGACTTTGGAATTGTTGGCTGCACCAGCGAGGGAAGGAGATGGAGTACAGGGGCGTTCTGGACTAACCATCTGCATCTCAACACCAGCAAGACTAAGGAGCTTGTGGTGGATTTCCACTGAGACAATCTGCCCCAACACCCATCTCCATCATGTGGATGTTGGCTCAGAATATAAATACCTTGGAATATACCTAGATAACAAACTGGACTGCTCCAAGAAAACTGAGGCTGTCTCCAGGAAGGGCCAGAGCCGACTCTATTTCCTGGGAAAGCTCCGGTCATTTAACGTTTGTAATATCATGCTGAGGATGTTCTATCAGTCGATATTAGCCAGAAACATATTCTACGCTGTTGTGTGCTGTGCTGGGGCAGTAAGCTGAGGTGAGCAGACGCCAGGAAGTCTGGCTCCATCCTCGGGGTCCAACTAGACTCTTTGTTGGTGGTGGCTGAGAGGAGGATAGTATCATGGACAACAACAGACACCCTCTCCACCAGGTGCTGACCTCCAGCAGAAGAACCTTCAGCAACAGACTCATCCCCCCCAGTGTAACACAGAAAGCCAGAGGAAGTACTGTTTTCCTGTGGCCATCAGTGTTAAATTGAGCTACCTCTGGCCGAGACAGGAACAGTCTAGATCAGGGGTCACCAACCTTTTTTAAACGGAGGGCTACTTCATGGGTATTGAGTCACACGAAGGGCTACCAGTTTGATACACTCTTCTGAAATAATAATTTCCTCAATATGCTTTTAGCTATACTTTATTAATAATCATTAATGATACTCATTTGTGACAACAGTGACAACAAAATGGGAAACATATCAATATCCACCACTTTATCTCTGTTTATCTCAGCAACTGTTAACTTTTTAAATGATCACTTACTGTACATCACTACATTTACATAGGAGTTTTGAATTTCACTCATTTTCACTAGCCACTGACAAAACCTTTTAACAAATCATGAACTATGTTGCACCATGTTTCAAAAAGTTATCAATTATCTAATGTTAAAGAAAAATCAACTCACATATTAAAAAGAAATCTGAAATCTCATGACCAAATCTTTAACAGTTTGGCATTGCATGCTGTTCACCAGTGCATTGTGATCTGGTGTGTGACTTGACACTGCAACTGTGAGTGCATATTTCAGATGTGCTTTTTCTGCCCGTAGTGCGCTTCCCGGTGGGTAGTTAGTTAGCATGCTAGCTTTTGTGGTGAAGTGAAGTGCCTCTCCACATTGTGCCGCTTTGCCGTGGCCACAGTTGCCCCGAAAATCAGACACACGCAGGTTTCTTTTACAGTCGTAAAAAAGAACTCCTCCTCCCATTCGTTGTGAAAGTCATAAGTTTTCTTTCGTTTTTCTGCCATGTTTTTGCACCCATCTCAGCTGCGCCCGCTAGCTTACTCTCCACTGACTCTGGTTTTGTTTTGTCACGTGCCCAATACTGACCTTTGAACTAGAGAAAACTTAAACTTAATATATAATGAACATATTTTTAAGATATTGTCATTTTAAATCAAATCTATATGAATGCAAGTGTGATTAAAAAAGAATAGCAACGGAACAAAATTACATTTTAGACGCTGCTCACTATTGAGTTGTGCTATTTTTAGAACAGGCCTGCGGGCGACTCGGGTGGTCCGTGCGGGCGACCTGGTGCCCGCGGGCACCGTGTTGGTGACCCCTGGTCTAGATACTGTCTCCTGAACACTCCACTTTATCACAAAAACATTTCACTTAACACGTATCACTTGTTGCTAATTTTTTTCTTTGATTCTTATTTTTTTGTTGTATTTAAAAAATGCTGCTATGATTTATCTCTGGTGACTTCAAACAATAGCTCACTACTTTAGTTGCATTTATTTATTTTCACCCTATATCATAAGTATTGCACAGCAATTTCCCTCGGGGTAAATAAAGCTTTTTGATTCTTGAATCAATATGCCCACCCCAGTGAATTTGACTAATTTAGATATGCGATCGGATTAGGATTGGCTAAAAATTTCTTAGATGTCTCTGTAGAAAATTTGGAAAGTGCTGCAGGGAAAAGGGAAGATCTGAATTTTTCTCTTTTAACTTTTGCGAAGGATGGATTTTTTTAATGTCAGATCAACACCATTTCTTTTTTCTCATTAATATAAGTATTTTGTCTTGTACTTCTGTACTTGTACTTGATTGCTTTGACATACAACTATCCCAGCTATCCTACCTTATCTATCTTACTTTATATTTTCCCTATTATTACATGTTCATTCCATTTTATCTCCTCTGTTTTTTAGTTCTTTCGTCCCAATTAATTTGGCCTTACCCTCCCTTTGGTCTTTCCCCACTGACTGTTTTTTTTCTTTCACTCAATGTTTGCGTGCCATTTTGTGTTGTAGTGTTTTCATTGATGTCAAGACCTTGCTATCAAACATGACTGCCTCTGCACCCCCAGGACAGCCACACACATACAGATCCGACATTCTCACGGACTCAAACACATGCATAATATTTTTCTCCTAACACACAAGGATTCCTCACATTACACACACACACACACACACACAGAAATGAATAGTTCAAGCAGAATAGTTTATATATATTATCTGCCTTTACCAGTTACGTGTTGAAAATAATAAATAGTCCAGAGGAAAACAGAAAGACAGACATTAGAATATGATACCACTATATGCAAAAACAGGACAGTCACCCAGGAAGGAAGCAGTCATTTACCCAATCAGATGGTGCTGAAGCATGTGTGTCCACACAATTCTGCCCATACTTGGACGTGCTTATGATACTACGGAGACCTTTTAATTTACCCTATAAGATGGGTAATATCACCGTCATTTCTATTTACATTCCACCCAATGATAACATTATCGCACAGCCATGAATTAGATACAACAGAAAAATTATCCAGACACTGTGTACATTATACTGATCTCTGCTATTCTGATCTATTATATCAGGATATTTTGACCACAGATGTTTAAGGACGGTTTCAAAACTTCTACAAACACTTCGACTGTCCTACATGGTGGAGAAACACATTGGATTATGTTTATTTGAACATTAAATTACACTTTTTCAATTAAATGTTGTTTATATAGCGCCAAATCACAACATGTCACAGCGCTTTTCAAAAAGAGCAGGTCCAGTCATACTCTGAAGTTATTTACAGAAGACCAACAATAAGCAAGCACTAGGCGACACAGGCAAGGAACAACCTCCTTTAAGAGGCAGAAACCTCGAGCAGAACCACGACTCTGGGTGGGCGGCCATCTGCCTTGACCGGTCTGGGGTAGGTGAGAGAAAGAGAGAGAGAGAGAAGGACAGAGAGAGCAGAGCCTCTTGCTTTCACAACCTTCAGTCTCACATTTAAGTCAGTTGGACTACCTTTTCCTAACAATGACTCCTGCTTATAAACCTCATGCTAAGCTCTGCATAAAACCCATTTAACAATGTCTGGAGGGGACCTCACTCAGGTTCTGTAAAGCTTTGAAGACACACTTTGGACTTAGTTTTAAGAGGAGGACTTGGAGAAACACACTGAAGCTGGAGGTTATGATTATAACCAATGTTCCCTGAGGGAGGAACATAAGGTTATGAGGGGTTATGTTTTATCAACATGCCTGTCAAGGTCAATTTGATGGCCGGAATACCCAGCACATTCTCTCAAGCTACACTACAATCTACACTGAGCATCCCCGATTAGGGGAACAACATGTGTTGTACCTTGTTTCCCCACCTCAGGGAACATTGGTTACATACATAACCTCCAGTTTCCTTACGGTTGCTACACCTAGTAAAACATATTAGTATGGGGAAATACAACCATTGCCTGAAAAAGCTCTGCAGGAAAATAGAAAGTCTTGATATCAGCAGCAGTGACAACAGCTGTCTCACTGTCCCACTGAGAGGGCAATAGGAAGTAGCACTGGGTCTTGGAACCAGGTGAGACGCAATTCTTCATCCATAGGGGGGAATTTTTGTCAGCACTGTGGACTCCATGTTATCCAAAACCACCAATGAATTAAACAACTCATTGTTGGTTTTGGCCTGCACTTGATTAACCAATTTAGTGAAGGGCAGGTACAATGGAGCTTTGGACGAGGTCCAGGATCATGTCAGCTATGTTGCAAAGTCTGGAAAGGGGGCAACTTGTGTTCCCTGCTGCTTCAGGAGAAAGTAATTCCCTGAGTCTTGTTTGGAACTGATAGGGAGGGAGCTGATTGGGCGGAAGCTTTGAGGCGTTTGGCTGCCCTGCAACTCAGGCTGTAATCAACCAAATGAATCATTGACCGACTAAAACCGTGAATTTGTACATGCGACATTTGTACAAAAGTTGTTCATGTGCAGTAGCTCCTCTTCAATACAAGAGATAGGACCATCCTGTCGCACACCTCTCCTGCACCCAGAGCTGAATGCTGCTTGATGTGCATACCACTGCCATGAGGTGTGGGTGTGACTCTTCTTTGATAACAATTTCCGGATCTTACCATGTCTGGTGAGGGGAACTATCTTGATCCCTGATTCCAGCAAGCTTTCGAGGTAATCAGGAAGTCTGATGGGTCACATTGGTGATGACAATGAATGATAGAAAACCATCTCTGGTTGGTGTAGATTGGTCCCAGACCCATGGTGACGGCAGTGGTGAAAGTGGTAGAGGAGATTCTGCTGCATCTGGTCCCTGTATTTGGTACAATGGAGGTGCTGCTGCGGTTGCAGTGGCCGAATCCTTTTCTGGGCCCTTGGGTGACGAGACAGGAGTTTTTTTTTTCTCTTGCCCTGGTTTGGGTAGGACTTAGAACTAGAAGCCTAACCTTATTCAGGATGATGTTACATGTCCTCCGCATACTATCATAAGCGTCAGCGCAGTCTTGAAAAACACATGGTACAATTTAGCTTTTAAGTTGTAACAGCAGTTTTTTCACCCTTTTCTTTCTAAGTAAATATGAACTCCTTACAAGTGGATACCATAGGGAATCATGAAGACCCAATTTGGTTTCCACAACAAACAGCCTTTCTTGTAGTGCAAGATATTCCTGTTGATATTTCCGACAGCTTTCACGGGGACACATTGTTTGGAGTGACTGGCTTGTCAGATAAAACAAAAAAAAAAAATGAAATGAGCAAATTAAAGAGAAGAACAAACTTCCTCCAAACATGAATACTACCATCTTGATCCAGAAACTAGGAAAGGTCCCACATTCCATCTAACTATTGCCCAATATAAATGTAAACCTTAAATCACCTCAAAAGCCCTTACCAGGAGACTGGAACAGATAGCATTTGGTCACTCATTCACCTTTTTTTATTTGCACTGTATTTTACATTAGTTAGTATTTCAAATCTGCCCATTTATGTACAAAAAAATCTGCCCTTTTATATGTACATTTTGGAGTTATGTACTACTTGAAGTTGTCGCTGTGGCTGGATCTGGATCAGTGTGAAAGTCAAAATTATTAGCAGAACTGCAAAGAATTTATTTTAGACAATGTGAAGTAACTGAGCAAGTAGCCTTTTTGCATATGCTAAATGCATACTTGCAAATGTAAAGCTTTGTAATATTTTTTACTCACTATGGTCATTTTCTATGGACAACTATGGACAATTGGACCTCACAAAGGTCAAACCACAGCCGGTTTGGGTAGCTTAAAACAACAAAGCTAAAACATCTTACACATGAAGCTGAACCAATTTTACCTTAAACTTTTTAGTGGATCAGAGTGAGTTGAGTGCTCCCATTTACTTCAGCTATAGCACTACAAATGACAAACCAAATGGCAGTTAGCCAATTAAAGTGATGTTGGGTGTTCCAACCAGCCTGCACATTTCAAACAAGGCAAACCATGCCCACAAATACTATCACTATAGGTCTTCAGTGGTCCAGATACATGAAGATTTCTCCCAGTCAATCAGATCTCACTACATCATGGAACATATAATTATGGTGTTTGACCAATCAGCAGAGGTCCAGAATCCAACTGCCTTTTTTCCGAAAGTGGAAAAAGTCACTTTTCACAGATCTACACCTACAAGATAAAAGTATAACTATTTTAAATTGCCAAAATTAATGATTTTTCAATAGTTGTGCTTAATGATGAATCGTCTTGATTCTTCCAGGATGGGCATGGCTACCAAATTACATAATTGTCAATTGCTTCATTGCTAAATCGATGGATGCAGTTTATGGAGGGTTAGTGGTAAATTAAATAAATACATACATACCTGTAAATACCCCAATAATCAATCAAATGTATATTTAAATAATAAAGAAATTATTCAATTCATCACTAAATAATTAAATGTATTATTAAATCATTAAATACATCAATAAATAACTAAATACATCATGGTAATATGAAATATGCAATCAAATAATTAAATATCCCATGGAATAATAAATCTCCCCCTTTACACAATGATTTCTAATACCAAAATGTCCTATTAAGGAAGACGTTCAATTAAAGATACATTTAATAATTAATGATTTCTCTATGTTAAATTGTCAAACCCACTCATCAAACTCAGTGACTCTGTGGTTTGTCCCCTTACCCTGAAGTCTGATTGGCTATTTCACACAGCAAATCAGAACTAGTCCATAACAAATAATAGGTTGACCTCAGCCATAATACAATACAATACAACAATACAATGAAAAATCTGTTTGTTTGTATTGAATTTTTCATTTGTTCTAGGCGATATTTCGCCCACCTTCCTTACCACTGGGTGGCGGGAATGCATAATTAGTGTTTTCCCAAGCTCCAATAAACAAAAACAAAAGAATATGTGCCTTTTTTTAAGTTTCAACTTATGAAAGCAGAGGTAGGAAAAATGTTTTAAAAATTGTCTCAAGTTGCCATGAGAGGCAGCACATTTCATTTTGGAAACTCTGAGAAACACATCTCCATGCATGTATCAGTAACCCCGGATAAGCGTTTTCAAACTTTTTAAAATTTTTACAGGGATATGTTTGGAAGAGATTAATTTCCTACATTTTGAGAGGATATGCACTTTATGAATAACACCTCCACACTGTAATCTCATTATAAGAGTACAAAGATATTTTATCCCAAGTTCATCAGCAAGATTATTTTATTCCCCTTTGTTCACTGTGTGTTGATGAGAAAAGAATACTTAAAATCAAGCAGGAATCACTGTGTATTTTTAATAATAAAAAACATATATAAATGAACAGCGTTATTTGTGTACAGGATATTCACACAAACAAACACTGAATCAGTGTGTTTAGCCCCTCAGTGTCATGGGCTGTGAATTTAATATTAAGTCCACAAAGTAGTTTCAGTGTAACATGTCACAGCATGTTAACATCAGAGCAACAAGTCGGACAGAGCGGAGAGCAGCTTGCACGCAACGCTGCAGGAGCAACGGAGGGGAGATTTGTGGTGATGGGGGGGAGGATTTGTAAGCATAAACTAGTAGGGAATGAGAATAAGAACTGAGTTAAAAGGAAAGATAAAAAGATTACAAGGGTGAAGGAGTCTGTGAGCACGTGAATTTGTCTACAGTGACAGCACGCCCATCTAAAACAAACACCATGATACTCCAGGCGTTAACTCAATCTGTGAAATTGTCTCTGTTTGTGCAAAAGAAAAGGTTGTCGTACAGACAATGTAAGTGATGTAGATATTGTTTGACAAGTTTGCTTGTCAAAGCAGGGGAGGAAAAATCCTCCTCCTGTTTTCTGGATATTTTACAGCAGCTTCTTTTTACATCAAAGCAGGAAGTATTTCAACGTGTGTGTATCTATGTTTACAGTGCGAGTGATATTCTCATTAGTGTTTTTTACTTATGTCTATGTAAGCACATGTGCTCAAGGATACATTCAAAGCATTTATTGACTTGAGTTCAGGCCTTTCTTGGGCAGTAATGTGGGGAAATGTACAGTAATTAAACCAGATTTCCTTTGTCTTGCACAAGACAGAGACATTGACCACGATGGCTGTATCGTCAGAGAACTTATGAGCAAAGCATCAGTGCTAATTGGGTTTGAAATTCAAGTTGTACAGGAATCGGGTTAGGGAAAGGGGAGATAACTGTTTCCTGAGGGGTCGCTGAAGCTCACATTGTGTGGTCTGTTATGATTAAAGAAAATTGAGGTTTTGCATGACAAGCATTGTCTGAGTATCTGACACATTAACAATAGACAGTGCTGTTTTTTGTACTCTTCAATTGTTTCAGAAACATGATACTGAAAGAGCTTAGATTTCTTGTTTTTTTTTAAAGAAAAGTAAGAAATCCCTCTATATATGGTGAATGTTGGTTTTGGTGTGGCGTCATCATGGATCTCTAACTTAATGCTGAAAGTATTTTTAATGTTGGAGATTGAAACCCCCAACCCATTTGACACAGAAATCCTGGATGAAGCTACATGTAGTTAGCTGTCTGTTACGTTTATAGTAAAATATAATCAAATATATATGTTTAAATTGTTTGCCAATATGTTACACCGAACACTTGTATTCACTAACTGGCAATCAAGTCAACTGTTTGCAACAAGAAACTTACTACTTAATCTATCAAATACTAATAAAGTTCATAACCCTGCTGACAAACAACATCTAAAGCGAGAAATGCATTAATTACTATTCAAACAATGTGTTAAATTTTGACTGCATGCTTTTTCATGCACAAGCTATGTAGCAGTTAAGGGGTAATTCTCTTCACACTTTCTAATGTGTTACTTTGACAGAATTATTTCAAACACATCCACTGGTGGGAACAAAAAGAAATACAGTCATACTGTCCTTTAAGGGACCACTGTATACGTTCTGTCCTAAATCAATCAAACACAGATGTAAACGGCCAATATGATTTTAAAAAATCAATTAAAAGGTGTGTTTAAGAGTAGTCACAAGATCAGCTGTGTTCACAACTCAAACTGTCGCAGTGTTGCTCTCACAGCTCAGCTGGTGATTCTCAGACGAATCTATCACTAAGTGCATTTTGCCACCGCTAAAATGGTTACACCGTGAGAACAGTAACTCTTTCCCTCTTAATTCATATTTCACACTGCTAAATGACTCACATTTCAACACTGTTTGACACCTGAATTACTTCCGACAGTGACAAAAATGTTACACCTCAGACTAAGTCCCACATTGGCAGCATCATTCCTCCTTAATATTATTAATTGTCAGGATTTAAACTCAGCTCAGTTCATCATTTGGGGGATCTGCAGGTGCCAACAGCCAGAGCAAATTGGGCTGCAGAGCCAATTAGAGGCAGAAGAAGACTGACGACATTAATTTTGATGAGGCTCATAAACCTGGCAGACATGCAGAGACACAGTTTGAACTTCTCATCTGCAAAAGCATGTTGGGACATGAAGCAATAGAAACAAAGAGGAGTAACATCTTGCGAACAAAAGACCCTTATCTGTCAGGTGCAGAAAAAAAAAACTTTTAAAATTATTTTCTAAGGTTCCCTCCTTTTCATTATCCCCACAGATGAGGTTAAGTGGCTAGCTATGCCTATTTTGTTTGCTTCCATATAATGGAAACATGTAGTGAACATTTTTAATTGCTGCTGTTTGTCTGTAAGATTGAATCATCTTTAATTGTAGAAAACGTCTTGATGTGTTTTATCACGGCCAAATATAGAACAAATTAAACTTAGATGTGGATTAGAACGCTTGCGGTAAAACTACTGCAACAAGATAACAAGATGAATATTTGCGTCCCATCTTGTGGATGTTAGAATTTCGAAAAGTAGAATGGGAGGCAAGAACCCTCTGTGGAATCAGTTTGAAATCTAGAAACAGAGACCTTCATACCTTGAAGATCAGGTTTAAGGTTTCCTTTGTGATAAAACGTTTAGTTGAAGATACTTCCGGGGCCCTGAAACATCCCATAGTTGCCAGGAAACTTTTTTTTAAGAGACTCTGTTTGAACTGGATACATTTGGAATTTCTTGTACTTTATTATGATTGTGTTACAATGGATTCTAAATAGTGTGAACTAGACTGTATTTTTTTAAGTACCAAAGATTCAGTTGTATTGAACAGACCTTCGAGCTGGTTTTGAAAGCAAAAGACCTTTTCAAAGTTTTGGGCCATGACTGGAAAAATACCAGATTGGCCAAAATTCCCACACAGATGATTAGTATATTCAATACCAAGTAAAGCAGAATTTTTTTTTGTTTGTTTGTTTTTTAAGCTGACATCCCAGATAAAAAAAGTGAAGGGAACAACTGCATATCTACCCGTTCTGTTAGGTAGCAGCCAAATCAATTCGTCCAATTAAAATGAATAAAATAATAAAAGAGAATTGGAAATGAGACATTGGATAAGTCTATTGTGCGACATTCAATTTTGTTATCACGTACAGCAACAATTCACATGATCTGTAGTCGAATTTATAGATGGAATTCGGTACAATTCTCATACCGAGCCGACCTGGTTAATCTGGCAGGGCCAGGCTTGAGAGCAGAGTTGATGAGGCAGTAAACGTGACCGATCTATGTGATCAATTTGGATGAAATTCCCTGTGGATCACAGGACTTTGCTGAGACGTGAAGAAGATTGTGGATATGAGGACATGAGAATACTTGTAACACCATCAGTATTTCTTTAGTGATAAGTGAAAAGAAAAACCATAAACCTATGTCAAAAATACACCATGTCATGTTACATTGCTTGCCTCTCTATAATATAAAAGAGTCTACATTTAACCACTAATATATAACATTCTGTATCCTTTAAATGCTATTTATCAAGCAAGGGTAGATAGATATACTGTGAAAAAGATTAGAGGCGTAACTTGCAGCATAAATTTAAAAGTCACAGTTTCTGGCTGATATTCTAGTGAAAAGCTTCATTCCTTAATATTTTTTTTTTTGATGATGATATCTCGGGCAGCAAACTCAGACTGCAATACATTACAAAAGAAATATAAACACTTCAGACATTTTCCATGTGAAATTACAGTTATATCATTAAAGTACTTAGAAAGTCTAACCATTATAGTAGAAGTCAGTTGGTACATTTATGTGACAATCTTGACATTTGAACAAAAATCAGTTACACATCACAATGACATCTTTTCAGTATCATCAGTTGGTAGTCTAAAATTTTAACCATTCGAAACAGAATTCAATGTAAAAAGAAAATTCCAAGGAAAATGCTTTTGAACTAAATATAGCACAGAAGAAGCTTTTAATTTAGAATGAAATAAACTCAAAGGTAAGCTTTGCACATCATCATAGTACTGAAGGCGACATCACTGCTATGATGAAGGAGGATCTTGTTAAACATTATTTTTTCCTCTAAAATCCATGGAAAAATCAGACCCAGAAGCTTTAAAAAGTTTTTTAATAATCATAAAATGTATTATGTAGAAAAAAAAACCCTGACTTCATTGAAATTCCTTCAAAGTACACTCCCAAGGAGTGTACTTTAGCAATTAATTTTTATGTTAATGCAATAATGCCATTAGTTGACAACTTCTGTCACTGTTATTCTGAAAATATGTTTAATATCAATTTCTGGTTCTAATCCAAGACTGGTTATGGTTTTCATTTAGTATTTTTTACTTGGAGTTAATAACATTAAGTGCAGCCATAACTTTTTTGAATTGGAAAAGCTCCTTAAAACTCCTTACTATTTCTTCAAGAGAACCTCTTGTCAACAATACGTAAACAATACGTGTCTTTCACTTTGTTTTCCAATTGACACTCGCCTCCCTTTTTTACCACTTTATCTCTGCTCTGAAAATCAGTAGTGTGTTCTTTACATTATATGCTAAATCTGGGTCTTACAAAAATAAAAAAGGTCTGTGTTAAAATAAAAAAAATAATATTGTGCTGGTTTTATTTGCAGGAGTGTGTCACTTTTGTGGTGAGCTTTGCATAAGCAGACGTTAAAATGTGTGACCCAAAAGAAAAGCCAAGAATATGTAAGCTAAGTTTAAACTTTCAGTCAGTATTATGCCTCAAAAGAATTTGGTATTTGTCTGGGAATGGAAAAGCCAACATTTTGATTAGAGTTATAATAAGCTTGATAAAACCTATCAAATTTTCATTAAAAAAAATACAATTATATATATATATATATAATTTATTTTTCCCCCCTCAATTCTCCAACTTCAGCACACATTTGTGAACATTTTTGAAAATTCCATTCACCTTTGTGTGTTTTGCAATGGTACAAAACAGAGAGAATAATGGTTATTTATTGATTTATGTCACATATAGGTCTGATTAATTAATCTCATTAGATTTATTACTCAATACTGCAACCCACTAGATGGCACTGTAGCTCCAGAAAAAAGTTAGGAATTTTCTCAACTACTTCACAAAAAACTTTAAAGCCCATTTACAAAGATATAAACACATTATAACACGGTTTTAACAATCAAGCAGAAAATTAATCTGACCATAGTTTTATCTTATTATTAGTGAGCGATTTACTCGTGTCTTCTGTAGAAGCCCGGAGCAGATAAGCAGATAAATTATGCTTTGATTTACATAATTTAGATAAGGGAGGGAAAGTCGTCGGGTCTGGTTTCTGTCACTATATTCCCTGCAAATGGTTGCTTGTTTACAAAAAGTGTGAATTTTCGTCCAGCTGCATCATGGCTGAAAAAAGTGGAGGCCCTGGAATCAGCATTCCTCTGCAGCAATGCTAATGGTCTTTCAAAATGAGTAAACTCCAGGTCAATCAACAAATATTGTCACTGGTGTCTCTAATACCATGTTTCTGTCCATGAAACTGTCATTTACCATTTTTATATCTTCAGCGGATGTATCACAGGGTGGGGAAAATCCATTTGAAACACAGGCCGACTGGTGATAAAACATTGGCTTTATTTTTGGGTTAAGCCTCCTCTCTCTGATTACTCTCTGTCCACTCATTCTTTCTGAGTGCACAAGAGGCTACTGAGGGTAAGCAGGATTTTTTATTTGTGCCTCCACACTACAGCAGTTAGTCAGCTAGCTGGATATATCATAAATGTCGACATTGTATGAAACTGCAGTTTGCATGAATGAAAAAATCCTGCAGACGAGATTCTTGTGTCCAATTTGTTGGATAGCTTTCCTTTTGCATTTTTTTGTTTGTTTTTTTCCCTTTATTCCTTTTGTAATGACAGTTCCAATTGTAACACAATTGCAAATTTTCTCTTGTTTCTTCTTTACATTTCTTTCTCCGAGCATGCTCTCTAACACCTTGATGTAATTCCCAAAGCTTCACTCAACAAACTCACCCACCCCTCTGTTCTTGTCCTCTCCATCTCTCACCCAGGGTAGTTGCTAAGCAACAGGGACCTTGCATAATTCATTTATCCGGTGCATGCAAATATATGGACAATTAACCACTTCTGTTTGCATAATAGATTTGGGAAGGACGTGGAGGGAAGAGGTTGAGGTAGAGAAGGGGCTATTTAATTTTCAGTTCTACTCATCCTGCCTGATGACACAAAGCAAACAGGGAGAGCGGCAAAGGGAAATAGAAACAAAAAGAGAGAGAGAGAGCACCAACTAAATAATCTCCATTCCATCTCATCTCAATAACTCTAGCCTTAATACCGCCATTCTTTCTCTGCATTCGTTCACTTTTCGTACCCAGCATGATTGAAGGAGGAGAGGAGGAGCATTGCTGAAAATGATCCCTGTAGCAACTCACACCAACAGTGCAAAACACACATATACAGATGAACACATGCAGGAACATTGTAATTAGTACTCTGAGCGGAGCTCAGCCTCCGCTCAGCAATCATTGATGTGCAGATGAAGATGGCCGCCGCATGTTTTTACGCTGAAAGAAAACCATGTTTTGGTTGGGCTCTGTCAACGGAACAGCTGGATTGCCATTTTTCACTCAAATTAGATTTCAACTGAAGCACCGGCGCTGGGGGAAATTAAACTGCACAACAAGAAGCAGGAATAGAGAGCTGACACTTTCTCTTTTTCTTTCTTTTCATATTCTCCCTAATTTGATATAAAATAGGATTTAGAGTAGGGCACAGCAGTCAAGCTGCATCCACTAGTTTATTCATCTGCCTATCAATTCATCCATCTACTTTTTCCATCTATCTTGACATCCAAACTTTTTATTTTTAATAATAGTTCAGTATGTCCTTTTATTTTGTGCTGCTAAAATTATTTAAAACTTTCTCCACAAGTACCCAAAAAATAATCCATTCTGAATTATTCACATGTAGAAGAAACACACACCTCTGTGCCTCTCTGTAACGAGTTGGCAGTCACTGAAAGGATAAAATTTACGAACCAACTGTCTAACATGTTGTCAAGAAGTTGAACACATAAGGGGCAAACAATAATCTAGTTAGTAGTGTGATGTCTCACAGTATATATTCTGGTAAAATGACATAAATAAAGCAGCTAAGGTCTGGAATAGCATATTGTCACTTCGGTAGGTGTGCTTGGTTAGATGGAATTTGGCAACAATTTTAATGCACTGACCATATATTTAATTTTCAAGTTAATCAAAATTTATCTTCAAAGACTTAAAAATTCAGAGCAACGTACTCACCTGAATTACTGGAAGAAAAAAAACAACAACAAGCAAAAATGCCTTAAAGCCAGGCTTAAATTTGTTACTTTTAATTTTGAAATTTACTTGCTAGGTGTTGAGTACTACAACTAAAAGAACAATTAATTTACCTAAAATTAACCCTAAAGCTTACTTGAGTTTGGGGTGGAGTGAACTCTCAAGTACAAAGTTTTAGGTTTGAAGTAATTACTTAATTTGTTAAATCAATTTCCCAGCAATGATAATAACAACAGTTTTTATCATTGTTTTTTTGGGTGAGCATATATTTCTTTTTAAAATGGAAAATCATTTATTTTGATCATATTGCATAATAAACCAGTACTGGACATAATGTTTTGGGAATTTGTAACACATTTGTTTCCAGATTGTAAAGGGAGAGAGAGTTGGGAGTACAGTGTGTAGCGAAAAGCAGTCATTCCCAATGAAAACCAAATACATTTATCTTTATATGTACAGATAAATATTTACATACTCAGGTCACCTGCAAAAGACCTGAGGCTTGAGTATCTCAGCTTTTCGTAGATATTGTCCATGGGATCTGCTGTAGCCATTCTCCAACTTTGGGGGCCACAGCCCATAGCGATCTAAGCACCATTGGTGCCAATGCTGCTTTCAAGTTTTCAATTTCGTCTCTCCTCTCATCCCTATTTTAGAGTGGCAGAATTCAGCCTTTATTACCTTTGTGCTCAATACATTTTCTAGCCTTTTCTAGCCATTGTTAGGACTTCTTAATATCAACCATTTATTCAGTCTAGTATATGCCATCTGGAGGATGATCCTTCCATAATGGATCATTTTCAACTTCCCTGGGTTTCAGCTGTATCAAACATTTGAATGGCACTTCACAACTGTTTACCATCTACTTGATTATTTCCTAGATCTTTTGTTGTTTTGTTTTTGGATAGTGTTTTTCATCTTTATCAACCCAAGGGCTCCCTTTTTGCACTTCTTGTGCAAAAAGGGTGCTTGATGTGGGGTGAAAGCCTTCATCTTAATCAATTGCTTTTATCTCTTCCTTTGGCTATCAGAGTACCTTAGACTTAGACTTAGACTTCCTTTATTGTCATTGTCAAAAACACGAGGTGAGTTTGACAACGAAATGTCAATTTCTTGGCTACCAGAGTAAAATTTTTAGCAACGAAACATCAATAAATATGTGTGTGTGTATGGGGGGGGGGGGGGTTATGTGGCGTTAAGTAGTCTGATGGCCAGGGGGAAGAAACTATTTAGTAGTCTGGTCGTTCTGCAGAACCTAATGACTGGCATGGCTTTAGTGTTGAATGACTTGGACTGATCGTCCCATTCAGCTGACTCCTCAGGATCTGCCGTACTCAACATCGATACTTGGTTATAGTTGATTTCAGTCCAGCCTTTCTCAGGGGTTAGGGTTAGCCTGTGGAATCCAAGGTATTTGTAACTACTATCAACATCTTTATGGTGCCCTATCATACTGTATCTCCCGTAATTGCAATCATCAATATTATTCTGCTTATCCCAATGCCATCCCAACTCCCATCTGTATATTCTGGTGAGCTGTATGAGTGAGTTGATGTCTTGCACAGTTCAGGCATATGAGGGATATTATCTATGTCAAGGATCAGGCAGAACCAGTATCCATAGCCACAGCCAGGATAGCCACCCGAGCATCCACCTAAGGGTAGGATGTCCCAATAATTTCGGCCGCTTGTATCCGCGATCTTGTTCTTTCGGTCACCACCCAAAGTTCCCGGCCATAGATGAGGGTGGGAACATAAATCGACTGATAAATTGAGAGCCTCGCCTTTAAGCTCAGCTCTCTCTTCATCACGACAGACCGGTACTGCGTTCGCAATACTGCCGATGCCGCACTGATCTGCCTATCGATCTCAGTCTCCCTACCCCTATTTGCGAACAAGACCCTGAGGTACTTGAACTCCTCCACTTGGGGAAGGATGTCCCTGACCCTGGAGAAGGCACTGTACCCTTTTCCAGTGAATGACCATGGTCTTGGACTTGGAGGCACTGATCCTCATCCCATTTGGATTGTTTTTACTGATTTTATACTTTCTTTTTTGACTGGTTGTCTGGTTTTATAGCCTTTTTTTAAGTGTTGTAATTTAAGCCCACATTACTCTAATCATGATTCTCACCTAGGTAAAGGCTTAAATGGAATTTTATCTGAACTGTCCTGAAATACCTGCCACAGCTGCTCTTGATAAGGACAACCTGGAGTTTTCTAACAATGAAAAGCAAATCACTAACCTCAAAACAAGATCAGTAGGCTCCCTGACAAGCTGAGGTCTAAGAATGAGCTGCGTAATAGTTTTCTGGACTTGACCTGCAGTGCTCCATGCATATTGTCTCACTAAAGGTGGCTCTTCTGGACATTGTACCCCGTGATCCCCGTGATCTTTGAGCTTATCAACAAGGCACCGGCTTTCGTCAGAAGTGGTCAGAGCAACAATAGCTAGCAACTCAATTCTAGCAAAGACAATTATTCTCAACAACTTTTCCACATTCAACTATTAGTTACCACAGTTTACAGATCACTAAAGCTGGTTTCCTGTTTTATCCAAGACTAGTGGGACTTTTTATTCCAGTAGTCTTAACCTACACATTAATAACAATGTGTAGGTTAAAGGGATGGAGACCAGATGGAGAGGTACAGTACCTGCTGTCTACCAGACCCAGGGCCTAACACATCAGGGGAGTCATCACACACCCAGAATGTGAATAAAGAAGGAGAGGGGAAGAAGAAAAAACAAACAAACAAAAACTGACAACCCATACAGTCATATTTTTGGCCAACTGCGCTCAGTGCCCCACCATACAGCCCCCAAAAGCAGAGACGAGCACCAGTAGACTCGTGAGGGCAACGGGGAACAGATGAATACCATCGTGACTGCTATGCAGCCCCTGAGATAATCGAGCAGTCACTGTTCCAGAGACTAGACAGTTTTTTAAGGATTGCAGCCAGATCACATCAAATTACGCAAACTTGGAGATTTGCTCTTGGAGCTACAAAGTGCCAAGGAGGATGGATATCTCACTGGGCTGTTGTATTTAGACACCTCCAGATGAGATGAACTGATAGTAAGCAAACTTCCTTATGGGCTCCAAGTGAAATGGGTGTCATCTTGATCATGGTAGAAGGAAGAGCACAATGGTTGCTTCCCTTTAGTTACCTTTAGTTTAGGTACTTCTGTGAATTTGTGTCATGAGGCCAAAAGGTGTAATGACCCTAGCTTTATTCATCAAAGCAGCAGTGCGAATTCCATAAAACCAGAGAGGTTACCTGTAAAGAGCTTCAACGGCAACAAATCTTTCACTGTTCATAAAACAGACCTTAATTCCTGCAGAACCTATGTGCAGAAACAACACAAATGTTTGAGCTTATCAAACCAGAAAATTACTCAGATATCCAGCCACAAGTATGCACCTACACTACTCACCTGGAGGAATCTGTGCTTAACCATGACCGGTTTTAGCGCTTTTCCACCTGCGCCTCTTTCCTGCGAGCAGTGGCGCTCCTTATTCATATGGCAAGATCCTACAAACATTCCAACCAAAACCGCAGGTGCTCAGGCTGGCACATATGTGACTTACCTAGTACAGTGGACAAAATAGCTCAAGGGAAAGACGTCATTTTGAAAGCAAAACAAAGGCCAGCCTTTGCCAAAGAACTTTCAGCCCTCCAAGGAAACAAAGCAGTTCCCGCACACAGCCCCTTACATAAACTCAGTCCAACCTTAGAGGATAATCTCATATGTGTTGGAGGCAGACGGAAATATTTTTAGTTTACATGTGAAGAAAAGAACCCAGTAATCTTTAGCAAAATACATTTCCGTAGTGCTTGTATGCCATCACCATGAGGTGAGGGCCGACATCTCACAGAAGGTGCAGTAAGGGCAGCTGGACTGTGGATTTTGGGTGGTAACCAATTATGTGCTCAACAAATGCATAATCTGCAAGACACTGTGTAGGAGACTGGAGGAACAACGTATGGCTTACCTACTGCCAGAACGTCTCACAGTCTGCCCTCCTTTCACGTATGTTGGACTTTACATTTTTGGACCATGGTCCATTGTAACCAGATGCACCAGAGAAGGACAGGCAGAAAGCTGCATAAACGCTCTCAGGCTTTTCATCGCACTCATAGGCCCTGAAAAACAATTCCATTGTGATTGTACGACTAACTACAGCTACCAACAAGTTGTAGATGGACAGTACTGTGCAAAGGTATCTCAACAAACAAGAATGTTGTTGGAACTTCAGACCTCCACGTGTTTGTTAGAATTGGGCTATTATTCCTCACTTTAGCATAGTATGTTATAACTTGATCCATGTAAATGACTGATTGTCTTATTCCGTTTTAGATTTACGTCATCCCCTGTAGAATTATACTTTTGTTAATTATACTTTTGGCTGTGCCTACTCCTCCTCCTCCTCCTCTCTCAGTTGCAGTAGATATACATCTTCAAGGTCAACATTCACACACACACTTTCTTATCACATTCCACCGAAACCTGCATGAATTAGGGGCTGGCCTGTTCATGTCAGAGCTAACTGGCCAATAACACTCGGTTACGTCCGGCCGTCCTCCTGTTCATCGCAAACGGAAATCAAAGCTCTTGCCAACTGAAATCCTCCAGGAACTTGGTCTGTGAGAGCCCAACGCTGATTTACTTTGCTTGTGACCAATAAATGCCATATTTGTACGATTGATCTACTCTGGTTGATTCTCAGGCTTCCAACTAAAGAATTGGGCTGACATGTTTCCCGCAAGGGGGGCTCTTGGGAACGGATGATCGCTATTGCCAGGAAAATCCTTAATTCAATGCACTTGGTGCAAAAAAGTTGTGTAGTCCAAGAGGTGCTGTCAACGCTAATGGCAGAAATCACTGCTATCATCGATGTACGTCCACTTCCACGTCTACAGACCCACAACAACCTTTCCTTCTTTCACCAGCCATGGTGAAATCAGGAAATCAAGAGTCCATCCTCCTCCTGGAGATTTAACAGAAAATTACCTTTACACAAAACAATGGAGGGAAGTTCAAGTTCTCGCAAACCAGTTTTGGAATCGTTGGAGCCAAGAATACTTACCATCCCTTCAACAAAGACAAAAATGGACAATGCCACACAGAAAACCTTCAAGTGGGAGACTTAGTTCTCCTAAGGCACAAACAGATTGTCTGCAACTGCTGGCCCATGGCCATAGTCACAGCAACCTTTCCTGGGAAGGATGGACATGTAAGAAAGGTTGATATAAAAACGGCCAACCAAGGCAATGCAAAAACTTTTCTCAGGCCTGTTGAAGAAGTAGTTCTTCTTGTGTCTAAGGACTGATTAAAGGAATGTTGTCTTGGACTCCTTCAAGTTAATTGTGGCTTCACTAAGGCCAGACGGGGAGTGTGTTGCCTTTAAGACATTATGCTATTGTTTGCTTAAAATAAGTTAGATAAATGTGTTTAAGTCATAAATAGCAGTAAAAAGAGTAGAGATATTTGAGAGGATTTTATTTTGAAGGTCGACTTTCTAGCCACATAACTGCCGGCTCCTTTCACATTTATGTTCTTTTCCTGGTGGCTCCAAGAGGTAAAAAATGGACATGCTGTTCACGCTCCGAGACTTAGCCACAACCTTCACGTAGAACATTTTCTGGGCAGAGCTGTAAGTTTATTTAACTATGAAGAAGTTAAAAAACTTAATAGCATTCTCATGATCACTTCTGTGTCTTAAGGTACTGTACATAAAAAGATGTGAATTTATATTTTGAGTTGTTTATAACGTAGAATCCATGCAAATATAGATATTTCCTTATTTTGTATTTCTTTAACTGTGGTTTTCATTGCTTGTCAATGAAGTGGCAGAGAGTAAAAAGTCAAGTCTACCCGGACTCTGCGGCAGAACTCTAAAAACACATGATGAAGGGCAAGTGATCTGAAACGCCTGGAGTTAGCTTTCAAAATAAAACAGGAAATCACAAGACAGAATATCCACCAAACTAAGGAAAACTAGCTCACTAGAATGATACAGCCGCCAATTGTAATTCTGCTGCCATCATCGGTTTCATTTCCCCAGTTGTCAGGATTTTCCACGATCATGCAGAATGGTGCTAAGGTTATTTTGGTGAATTCCTATGGTCTGACATGGCTTATGACTTCGTTTGTGATGTCGCTGGTCTTATTTACTTTTAGTACGGTTCCCCCACTATCCTCCTAGCCCTCTTATGGGATCTTTTATTATGCATAACATACACAGGCTCCTGTTGGAGGCCTGTGAGGCGGTTCGCTGTGTGCACAATGCACTCCATTCTGCTCTTGGTGTGGATGCAGGGTACCACACAGTGATGGAGGAGGTGAGGACACCCTCAGTGGTGGCTCTTTAGAAGGCTCTTTAGAAGTGGGAGCAAACCTTGGGTTTGTCTTGTCGAGCAGTCTAGAAGAACATCCTCTGATGCACCCGCTTAATGACTTTTGTTGAGTGTGTCACCCACTTGAGGTCCCTGGTGATGGTAGGGCCCAGGAACTTCATAGAGTTCACCACTTGAACTGCAGAGCTGTTGATGAGAAGAAGGGGGTGGAGGGAGGGGTGCCTGCGGAAGACCATGACCATGTCCACCATCTTGTTGACGTTGAGCTCTTTCTAGGTCTGATTTAGACACTATTCCTGCTAAAGTTTTTGAGATGGTAAAAGGGTACTGATGTTACTGATTCAATGTGGCTGTTAAAGCTCAGGTCTGAGTCCATTATTATTCCCCAGATTCTCGACCGTTCTTGACCGTTCATTTTTAGGTTTCAGAGAAAGTGTCTGAAGGTGACTAATAACACTTTCTCTTAGTTTTTTGGGCCACAGACAATGATTTCAGTTTTGTATGGGTTTAATTGGAGAAAGTTGTTCTGCATCCACAAACTGATATGTTCAACACAGCAACACAATAAATCAACTGGCCCGTGTTCTCCTGCTGTCAGCGACACATAGATATGAGTGTCATCTGCAAAGTTGTGGTAGGCCTGATTAAGGCTGCATATTAGCTGTTCCAATGGAAGCATGTACAGATTAACAAAAGCCCCATTCAGTCTGAGACACAGTTCCCAACGTCAAAAGAGTAACACCTGTCCTTGAGGTAGGACTTGAACCACTTTAAAGTCATATCAGAGATTCCCACCCAGTCTTCCAAGCTCTGTAATGAAATCACATGGTCCACTGTGTCAAAAGCAGCGCTCAGGTCCAGCAGAACTGGGACTGAAACTTTGCTTGTGTATGAGATCAGGCGGATGTCGTTTGTCACCTTGATCAGAGCTGTCTCAGTGCTGTGGTGGGGCCTAAAGCCTTACTGGAAAGCATCAATTACATTGATACTCTTAAGAAAGTCAGTCAGTTTTGATGCACAAATCTTTCCAGGACATTTCCTGGAATGGCAGCTTTGATATGGTTGTTGATCAGTAATTTGGATGTACAAACGAGTTCCAAGGGCAGTGAGACTGGAGGGTTTGTTAGTCTACTAACTGTAGCAAACAGGACATAAGAGTTGTTTCCACAGTTTTTGAAGATTTCAGAAACAACCTTTGTTTGCAGATCTTAAAATGAACCTCGATCTTGGACTTGAGTCACTTTCAGGTACTCCCTCTTTTGTGCCCTGACCAAGTCATCGCTTTTACACGGTGCCTTTTGTCTCTTTTTAACCACTCTGACCTTGACAGGAGCAATAGCATCCAAGGCCTTTAAGACATTTTATGTGTATGAATTCAGCAGATCATCAACATTAGAACATGGCGTATCTTCAAACCTTATCATTTACAGAAACTGTGTTCCTGTGTTGTCTTCCCCAAAAAACTGCAGACCCAACTGCTGGTTTGGGTGTAACAGGCAGGTCGAAGAAAACACATAAAATGAACAATGCAACATCAACAACATCCACATTTGAAATAACAACACCCTGACCTGCTGAGTTAGACCAAATATCTCAATGACAGCAGTGAGTTCTTTACAGTGGTTATCTTGGGCTGCATCCACATGCACATTTAGGTCCCCTGTTATGACCAAGCAGTCAAAGTTAGTGCACACAACTGAAAGTAATTCAGTGAAATCATCTATAAAATAGTTCCATTGGGGTTTATAGATGGTAAAATAAAAAATGGATGATTGTTTTCTCTCCATCTTAAATGACTAATACTCAAATTATGAAAAAAACCCAAATGATACCCTTTGTGTGTGAGTAAATTGTCTCTAATTATGGCGCAACCTCCCCACCCCAATGGTTTTGACGAGTTTCCGATACAGCATTCAAGTGTCGTGGACTAGCCTCAATCAGGACCACATCAGCTGTGGTTTTGTCGAGCCATGTCTCAGTTAAAAACATAAAGTCAAGATTGTGGGAGGAAATAAAGTCATTAATTAAAAAGGCTTTCCCTGCTAAAGACCTGACACTTAGTAAAGCGAGTTTCACTGTCTCAGTATTGTGGGCTGGCTGTGGCTGACGTGTAGTGAACATAAGGTTTGATGCATGTACAGAATGTTTTGGTTTCTGAAGGCTGACTAATCTTTTTCTGTTACGTATCAAAACAGGGATTAAATAAGCTTCTTCCATATCGGGCCCTGGCTTATCCCGGCCACGGATACATGTAGTACTGTTGCCTGGCCCCGGTACACATCAGCATACGGATACCTATCTGGCTCCAACAGCTGTTTCTTATGACTCAGGGCTTCTACTGCTGTTGCTGCTGGAGAACCCAACTCGTTGCTCCTTTGGTCATTAAGGGCCTAGACAACGTTTGGAATTTTTGGAGGGGAAGTAGAGCAAGATGACGGCGTTGGAGAACTGTGGGTGGAGGAAGATTTGTGGGTGCAGGAATGGTACTGGAGCTGTGGCATGGAGTATGTGGTGGGGGAGAAGGAGGGGCAGGGTGACGGCGTAGGAGATTTGTGGATGTAGGAATGTAACTGGGGCATGGGGCCGTCTTGGTGGCTACAGTGACCGCCTCCTGTCAGTGAAGTCCAGTAGAGGAGGAGATGGGGAGGGTGACCCAGATGAGGGTGGATCATCATTCCTGCCTTTTAGTGGACGCGGTGTCTGAGAGAGCTCCAGGATGACGTCATCTGGAGGGGGCTGGGGCGTCACAATCTCAGGGCGACTGATGGGCTGGACCATATCTTTATTGTTTTGTTTATGCTTCATTCTGTCCTTGTCCAACAGAGCAGAATAGGAACTCAACACATAGAAAAAATAAGATGCAAACTGCCTTACTCGAGATCTATTTAGGCAGATGCCATGCACCTTAAAATAATGTCTGAGGTCCCAGAAAAAAACTGAAATTGTTAATAAGACTAAAAGTGTATGTGGCACACATACAGACAGCCATTTGTTCAGGCTAATCAGCCTGAATTTCTGAATTTCTCATCTCCTCTCATTGGTGGTAGAGGGCCACAAATGAACATTTCAGAATCCACACTGTTTACTGTATCAACAGCTTCATGAAGTCCCGTTTCTGTTTCGTTCCTGGCACTGGAGCTGGCTCCAACCCCGTCTGCACACCTGCTCAGTATCCACACCTCGCAATCAGCTCTCATCGTTGTCACCTGTTACCACCTCCTCTTAAGCTCTGTTCCTGCCAGACTACAGTGCAAGAACGTCTCGAGCCAACCGGTGAGAACTTCCAGCGTTATTCCAATATTCTGTCTGCCTGCCTGATCACGACCTGTCTGCCTTCGATTCCCGAGCTTGCCTGACCCCTGTCTGTTTAGTCTGCCTGCCTGAGTTATGCTCCGACAGTCTCTGGATCCTGCCTGCCTCCCCATGCTCCGAACTCGCCTGCCCCTGACTCCGTGCTCCCGCCTGCTCCTCTGGATTGCTCCCCTGGCTCTGACCCTCGACCGGCCCCTCACCACAAGTTGGATTACCCCTGGTACCTTCGCTGTCTGGATTACACGTTACCGAACCTGGACTCGTCTGACCACGCCCTCTGAACTGACCCGCTTTCTCAATAAACTCTGTTAACTGACCGTGCCGTCTCTGGGTGCTTTTGGGTCCGTACTGAGAACATTACGGTTTCAGCAACTCCGACTGCTGTTTCACGAAGTCATCTGATCCCAGGTGTAGAACAAAGGTCTTGAGAGTTGGATGTGCAGCCATAATTTGCACAATGTTGTCTCTCATGTCTGATACCATGTCCTTTGGAAAGCAGAGTATTTTTTTATATTTCCTTTTTTTTATGGCAAGAGAATTGTAATCTGAGTGCACTTTTGCTTTGCCATGGGAACCCTGTCATGGTGAGAAGCCTGACTTGATCATCCAATACTGCTTTATTATTTATTCAAGATTTATATTTGTTACAGAAGCAAGATGGTTCATGTCAAACCTGCGCTAAAAAGAAAATATTTTTGTAGATTTCTCACATACAGACCGTACATCCTTCATAGCAGCTTCACTGAACATCAGAGCCTCAGGTCCAGGTTTACCTTGCCACGAAAAGAGACTTTATGCAGGTCATCACATGGAGATCCAGATTTCTGTAGCTGTGCAAATCTGTTCTGAAGTGGGAGGTTAGTTAGAGGAGGAGAAGCCTTCTTTCTTGGTTTTCCGCGCATAGTCCACGTCTGTGTCATGCTAACAACAACTGCAAAGGACTCCTGTGTATTACATAGAATGACTACAAACCTGTGATTCATTTTGACACATAGATACTTGAAATCTTGCAACAGTACAATGTTAACAGGATATCAAGAGTCATCATGAAGAACTCAATGGAATTGTGGAAGACAAACCTGGAGGCCAACTCTAGGCTGACTGTATAAGTCGATATCAACTGTGGTAGCTACCAACAAGGTTCTCATTTTCTTTTGCTGTTCTGCATGGGACTGAGCCCTGACAGCAGCATCATGAGTAGGACTGCCTGTGGTCGACGGTTCTAAAGTAGAGTAACCATTAGCCACATCTACATGGATAACATCAAACTGTATTCTGGGATGGGAGAGAAATGTTGACTCAATAATACACCCTGGTAGAGTAAACCACATGGATTTGGGATGTAATTCATCCAAATCGTTCAAAGAAAGTGCACTTGGTAATGAACGTATGGGTTGAGATACCAGAGGACACCATAGATGACAATCAGGGCACCTCCAAATAAAAATAGAATATCAAAAGCAGATGGAAACCACAAGAAGGTCAGCCACAACCTACCGAGTACTACTATTTCAGTGTGCAAAAAAGTTGGTAACATTTCACAAAAAGATTTAAACAGTCAGAGGGGGCCTGGTCATTGCTAATGACTAGGTGAGGGGGGGTATGTCCAGGTCTTATAGGCTATGTCCAGAACAGGGCCACCATCTTGAAAGCTGCAATCTTGGATCAAGGACACATTTTTCCAGTGGGAAGGTGAATTATGTCAGAAATCAATTGCAGCTATCATTAAAAAATAAATAAATACTGTTGTAGTTGAGAAGTTATCAGAGCAGAGATTTGCAACAACTGGAAAAGTTGCCTGATTTATAAAGCTATTTGATGTGTTCAATGAGCTAGCCATGGTCCTGAATTTACAGGTAAACCTCAAAATTATGGAAAGCAGGAATAGCAAAAGGAAAACAAAAACATGGCCTTTAATTTCTAATGATAATATAACCGATTATTTTCCTGTGTTGTGTTTAACACGAGGATATGTAATATGTAAAATAGTTGACGGTTTTGGCTCAATATATATTTTTTGTGTCCAATCAAATTAAGGGGCTGGAACAGAGGGATGCATAATTATGCTTGACTTTACTGTTTGACTCTAACAGCTATAAAACAAGACAAATGTATCTGATTGACTGAAAGGTCTTTGAATAAAGGTCGTACTCATCATTAAAATATCAGAATTTCCCCCCCATGTTATGGAGGGATACAAGGTCTCTGTATAAATCATAAGGCAGAATGAAGGCAGGCCACGCACCTTATGACTGAAGAAGCTATTATTAATGTTGTCAAGCTTCATTGCACTGTGATGCTCAATATATTAGTCACATTACTGAAGAGGTTCCCTCTGGTATTCACTGACCTGTCTCACATACATACATGCACACACACTGTCACAGCCACAATCACATTGAGACACACAGACACACTTTCCCAATTGACTTCAGACATAATCATAGGTATGACATGGTGACGACACCTTTAATCAGAGCTGTAAAAGAAATAGACAGAGCTCCTTTTTAAAAGGAATTATAGTGCAAAACCTGGCCTCCACTCCCTCAGAACTGCCAGTACAATTCCCACCTGACACGACACTTTTGACCATAAATAATAAGGTACATAATCATATGGATGACACAGTTGGTGGCAGGTGGAAACCAAGCATCTGTAAAAAGGAAAAATGACTATTTTTAAAAAGAGAAAAAAGTCAGTACGTCTTTGTATTCGTAACAATTCCAAGAACATAATTTATTTTGCACAAAAAGTTGTCAGAATTAGCTAAATTTGTTAGTCTCTTTTCTTTTCTCTTTTCCTTTCTGAAATTCCAGACTTGCGTTGGCTTGTGAGGCTATGTGTAGAGATAAAAACTGAGCCAAACATTTCTTAGCAAAAATTCATTTATTACTTTAATCAATATTTAAAAAAAAATAGTTTTATCTGAGTTAATCAGTGAGTATATATCTATTCGAAAAGATGTTACAATTCAGAGATCAAAACAATGAAGGGCCCTGAAAGGCTCACAACGATGGCTTAATACATTTTTAAATGAAGCACAAACATCTCAAGTTGTAAAATCCAGAGGATCCTACCTAAATCAAATGCTAACAAAGAAATCAGTTCTTTACATTGGTCCATTGTCCGTGGAGATAAAAGGTTCATTGAAGGAAGGTAATCCTTTATACTAAAACAGAATTTTGCTAAAGACTATGCCAACTATAAAATGCATTTTGCTTGTTTCTGTCATCGTCTGCACTATGTTGGTACTGACTTTAGCTACTCGTCCAAGGACATATTAATATTTCCTACTAACTATTCCAATTCCAATTCCCAGAATTTGATGTCAATCAGATTGTTGGTCTTTCATTGGATATGTGTGTAAATTGTTCTGTGTTAAAATACCATTTACTGATGACAGTAATAATAACATTGGAGTGTGGTGTAAAAAGCTTTCCTAATAATGATCCTAATGTAATTCTTGCATGCCCTATAGAAATAGTTCTAGTAGTCTTAGTCAAATAGGGGTCCTGTTTCTGTGAGTAGCACATTATCATAGTAGAATGAGATTGAAATTTAACTTGTATTGAGGTCCTTTAATTAATCCCCATTGTTATTTTTGATGTTAGATGCAGGACTTGTACTCAGCTCAAAATCTCAAAAATGGTAAAAGGAGGTTTTAAAAATTGCGGTTTGAATTATCTTGTGACATGTGAAAAAAAAAAATGGTGTCAACTGACAAATTTTAATCAACACTTATTGAATGTACAATATGCTTTTATCAGTAGGTAGTCTGCTAAAATTCACCTTGGAAAGAATGATAATCTGCAATCAAATTGTAACCAGGCATTGATATCACAGTTGAGATTCTTCTTTGATGTGATTTACCATCCTATTTATTGTCCCTACAGTTAATTGGTGTCAAATGAAGGAGGTGAAATATCTATTCCAAGGCTGTAGTACATTTAGCATTTTGGGTGCTGCTGTGGCATAGTAAGTCTGTAGATGGCAGCAGAGAACACAAGATGAGACTGAAAGCAATTCCAGGAACCCGACAGGGAAGAATACGTTTAAATGTTTTCCTTAGATCAGTTAAGGTGCATTTATATATTGTTTCTTTTATTTTTTTATCCTATAGACCTCCTAATAAATACTACGTACTGGTACTTGCAGGTATGTGTAACCACTGCAGTAATTTTAATCTACAGTGCAATTATTTTTGATCACTGAGTTTTTCTTTTAGAATATTTCCAGCATTGCAAGAAAAATTATGTTATATTGTGTCTATAATGGAATACAGCGCTGTGTAGAATAGGAGGTTGAAGCAAGTGAGATGGTGGAGGTTTTTTGGTACGTTGTTCGTCCTTTTTTTTCATCCGCCCTTGTTTATTTTGTGTGTTTATAGTCAGATGGACAAAATGTTGCTACTGTTTGTTCTCTTTACATTCAAGACAAACAAAGTGAGGCCTGCAGCCACTGCTTTTGTCATTGTGTTTGTAGTTCAGACATTCAATTATTCCACAGCACCAACCTTCCACCAATTATCATCACACACAGACAAACACACACACAGAGTCTATTATCATCTCTCTTTATGTGACAGCACAGAACAACAAGAATTATACACCTTAATTAACCAGCCAACATGTCAGTGTATTTATAATCATGACTAACACTGAGACGGATTCAAATCCAAAACACACACACAGAGCACAGAATCAATGTAAAAAGAGGAAAAACAAAGAGAGAACTTTCACCTCGTAATTCTGACAGATTATGAGAAAGTAATTTTCTATCATTTGCTTCATTCTGAAATACATAACAAGGGACAGTACCATGGAATTATAAGTTTTTCCGATGTTTTCAGCTTTACATAAACTTTCGCTGTCATGCATATATGGGGGATTGTAAGATGGCCACCTTCAAAATAATCATGTGAAGATGCTGTGGAAAAAAACGAACACGGTGTTGGTCGAACAAACGAGGATATTAGTTTAAACCAGGATCTTATCAGAAGTAGAGATTGATGCACCAAATCTGGAGAGATGTCAAAGTCCAATGTCTGAGAATTGTCTATCCAACTCTAGGTGCATCTTATTTTATCCAGGGTTTGCACTTTTACTTGCTTTATGTCTTAACATTTGCATCCAACTATACAGTCCTCACTGTCTTTTGTTATGGGCCTTGAGATTGAGATTATCCTCCCATATTTGGTAACCCTGGATTTTTACATCTCTCTAACTGGTACGCGCCACCCTTTCATCCAGGAATGTGTCCGGAATATAGTTCTCATACTCTTAAGCCTCCGCATGACACCAAAACCTGAGAATACATCTGTTCAGGCCTCACACACTACACGAAATATATAATAAGATATATATATATATATAATAAGAACCCCTCAAGATGGACAACTTTGACTCATTATTTTTCTTGATGTCAGTCCAACAGAAAACTCTGCTTTGGTTAAATTTTTTAATTAAATAGAATACTATAGTAACTGATATGTCATATATCTTAAGAGCTACAAGAACTCAGAATATATATTTTCAGAATTAACTTTCAAAGGGGAATTCAACAGTTTTCATCACATAGATTTTCTGTGAAAAAGGAAATATCAAACCAATGCATAGGTGAAATTAAAATCAAATTAATTCTCTAACTATAATGTACTTCTGCACAACGGTTTCACAGTTATGCTTAAAATGTATGTAGAAATTCTATGAAAAGGGCCCACAGCAACATTTAAATCTGGGCTGCATAAACTTTTCCCTTTAAAGGAGACATATTAGACCCTTTTTTGAGAAAGGTGACATACAGGTATCTCAACCATCTTAACTGGTTCATTTGGAACAACAGCTCTTCTCTGAGTTCTTGGTGGTCGAGTTGATCATCATAGCTTTTGGACCGAATCCAGCCACCATCTGTAAGAAAAAATCAGCCTCTTCTAATTCTAATCTTATTTTTCTGGGTCACTACCCAGATCTTGTGACCAAAGGATGTGGGTTGAAAAAAAGATGGCTCTTGAGCTAAGTGTCATCCACACATCTGAATCAGTGGTTAGGTGTTATTCCTTTGTACGATCTTAGTGTTTTGCGTTCCTCTTCCTTTATCTAAAGGTTAGCCACAATAGGGTTACAAGGTCTTATTTGGTTTCCAAGTCCCTTGCATTTCTGTCCTCATCTTGGTATTCACAACTGAAGAGAATGACATGGCTGAGATCTTGTGGGACTTCCAGATCCAGACTGATGCCGTATGCTTCAAAATCACTGTCATTATTCATCAGAAGGTGATGATTAGGAAACGTCATTAGACAGTATGGCATATATTTTGATTGTTAAGCTGATGATACTCAGTGAGTTGTATCTATCTAATGAACAGGGTGAAATCAATCAGTTGTTTAAACTATTAGCAAATCTTAAACACTTAAAGGTAGAAACTGTCTCTCAAAAGGGCATCTCAGTAGCCAGTGGAAATTCAGTAAATCCATATGAAATTTGTGCTCACTTCTGTTTGAATGGCTTTAGGTCTTCAACAATAGTCATTTTCTTTCAGTTTTGAAGAATGTTTCAAAAGCATGAGACTTTCATCACATTAACAAATACTATCATGCAAACAAACAAATCAAAAACATGTGTTTATAAATTATATTCCTATATATCTCTGAAAGAGATATTGTGTTCCCACTTTTCTCTGTGTTTGCATGGTAATATAATATCTGAGTAGCCAAAGCTATTATGCAAGTACAAATCAGAAGAAGTCATGCCAAAAATGACAGAGGATAGAGTAAAAAACTCTTCATTTATTTATGTATTCATTTATTTATTTGTTTTTTGTTTAGTTGTTTATTTTTATATATTAAATAGTGATGAAACACATTTTCAATCAAGCAAAAAACATAACACAAACTGAGACATAGTCGAACAATACCATTTAGACAACCAAAACGATAATTAGCATTTTTATGTTTTTTGTTTAGTTTTTCCCTTTTGTAGTTTGATCTGACTGGTGAAGAAACACAGTCATGTCTCGTATGCTATGTCAAAACAAACAATAGTGGTGACAGATAAATTGAAAGGAATGTTGCTTAACATGACAGACTAAAAGTAGTTCTTTTTAAAACATTGTCATGTAAAAGTATTTTACTACTCTTACAAGTACAATTTGTACAAAAGGTTTTTCAAGTAAATGTTGGTACTACAGCGAGGAACCTTTTTTTTATTCTTTACTTTTTATTATTTTTACAAGGATCTGCCCTTCGGACTGCACATAAAATAGTTGTCCAATACTGTCTTCTTTCACCTTCTGAATATTGATAAAATCAGGAAGATCCTGTCTCAGACTAATGAAGAAACTGCTTCATGCATTTGTAACCTCAGGATGAAAGCCTCCAGCAGATTCAAAATGGTCTAGCTCTGATTAGAGTTCTAATCAGAACTAACCACAGAAATCCAATTTCTTCATAGGCTCCCAACAAATTCCAAATCTAATTTTTAATTCTGCTCCACAAAGCTTTTAATAGCTTGGCACCGTCATTTAAAAAAAAACTCAGTGTTATATTTACCCAACGGACACTGGTCTCAGACGGTAGGTCTATTCCCTAGAGCTTTTAACAGTGGAATGCTAGGCAGTGTTCAGTTATCAGGCCCCTCTCTTGTTGAATTATCTGTCAGTTTGGGTTAGAAAACAAACACCCTCTTTACTTTTAAGATTAAACCCTCTTTTTGAAAAAGCCTAATGGTAAGGATGGCTCAGCAGGTGAACATAAAACTGGGATTACTGGGGAAACTACAAAGATGTACCTGCCTCTACTCTTCTTTTTCCTTTTTCTCTATGTACATGTGAAATTTTTGATGTCATTAACTTGTTTAAGGTATGGTAGATGGATAGTTTCCTGAGTCTGGTTCTGGCAGAGGTTTTTCCATCTTCAAAGGTAGTTCCCCTTTCTGCAATTGTTGCTACCTAAAAAACATACACGTACACAGTCATCCATAGCATGACTATAGTCACACCAAGTCTCATTTAAAAACATAAAATCAAGATTGTGAGATTAAATAAAATCATTATTGAAAAAAAATGCTAAAGATCTAAGGATCCCATGTGGACATGGGGAGAACATGCAAAGTCCACACAAAAAGCCCCCTGGTTTCCTAGGGATTCAAACCATGACCCTCTCGCTATAAGGTGACAGTTCTTTATTCATATGTGTGTGAGTGTGTGTGTGTGTGCGTGTCTATCTATCTATATTAGTGTTGGCCAATTATTAGAATTATTAACTGCGTTTAATCGCGTTAATGTTTTTATTAATCACAATCACTCACATTATTTTGCACATGATTTAAGTAATGTATATCACATTTTAAATGGCTGTTTTATGGGAAAAGCCCGATAAAGTCTATGTTCAGAGATTTCAAATAATTTCTACTGCAGTATACTCTTCCTATTTCTAAAAAAAACGACATAATCAAATCACATCATTTCAAATCAAATACAAACCCACAGTTATTCATTTATATTATTGGGTTTAATGTGGCTGTTGGTAT
>CAJRST010002224.1:17915356-17937930 GCA_907169785.1 Menidia menidia | reverse complement strand
AAATAGATATGTAATCAACCCAGTCCCTATCTTTGATAGTTTGGGCAAAAGGAGCTTTTCATCATGGCAAGCAGAATGGTGATCTGACTACACTCTTGTGCCAAACCTATCAGCTTTGCCAAGAGAGGCTTTGTGAATATCATGAATATCAAGCTGTCCTTGATTCTATAGTACTTTATTTCTTTATTATGTTAAAATACATAATACATATTAATGGGGAGTGAAATGGGTGAAAGGGTGAAATGAAAGAAAAAATCATAAAGAGACAAGAAAATAATTTGAAAAGACAATGAGAACACCAATTTGAAGGTTATGTTTGTTCACTTCAGTATGGCCTCAAAAACCATCAACCACAGCATCCCGGTAAACAAGCTGCTGTTGCTGGGCTTGGACCACCATCAGCAGTTGGATAATGGACTTAATTTCAAACACACCAATTTGAGAATTGGAAACCTCACTCGTATGATATGGAAAGTGGCTTCTTTCATCCCTGTTTTAGCAGGTAATGGAAAAAGATTTGTCAACCTTCCGGGCCCAAAACATTCTGTTAATTTATCAAATCTTGAGTACAAGTACTACCACAAGGATAAAAGTTACTTCGTTGAAATTGGGAAATGTGTCTCGGACCGAATGGAACTGACCTGTGGGATTCAACACTGCAACCCCTTTCGTTCAATCTATACAATCTTTTCAATCTTCCATTAGGCTAGCTAATTCGCAGCCATAATCTGTACTACCAAAAATGTGCAGATGACACTCAGATCTATGTGTGGCTGACAGTAGGAGAACATGGGCATTTAGATTTATTGTGTTACTGTATTGAACAGATACGTTTGTAGATGCAGAACAACTTTCTCAAGTTAAAGTCAGACAATGTATTTAAATTAAATTAAATCTTTGTCTGTCGCCAATAGAAACAAAGGTAAAGTGTCATCAAACACCTTGGGACTTTCTCTCACGTAAAAGAATCTTGGGGTAATACTGGACTCACACCTGCACTCTTCACCACTAATCTATTCAATCAACAACTTTTCTATTGTTTAGTAAATTATTCTTATCTGCTTTAATTTAATTTTCTCAATTTGAATACATTACATTTTACGTAAAGCACTTTGAATTATCTCTCCTAAGAAATATGCTATACAAACAGGTTTGCCTTTGCCTGTGACACCAGCTTTAACACTTAACCACAGAGTCCACTTTCATACTCATTTTTCACACGACCACATTTTACTTCCTGACTACAATAGCATAAATTACATGCAAATATGTCTCAGAATTAAAGACTTTTTTTTTTTTTCAAAGGGCTCCATAGAAAGCCTGAACTGCACCTATGTTTGAATCTTTGTTATTTTATTTTTTGGCATGTCTTCTTTATCCATAATCTTTTGATGTCTTAATTTGATGCTGTTCACTATTGCAGTATTTATTCAAATATCCATTACAAACGGTCTTGTAGGATTTCAATAAAAGAGAATTTAATTTGGAATAGCAACAGAAAATGTCGTTTAAATATTTGAATTTTTACTATAACTGTCTTCAAAATGTTTATCGGACACACATATAGGTTCATGAATAGAAACACAGTTACACATTCAGATGTTTTAATCTTTTATAAATGTAATGTATAGTTTACCTTATTAGTCCTTTGATGTAGATTGTTCTCAGCCCATCTGCCTACTCTCTCCAGGGGAACAGGGGGAGGTGGAGATGGGGGAGGAGAGCAGAAGGGACAGAGGAAAATTAACAAGTTGCCACATGTTTCCCGGCTGTAAGGCTCTGTGGCTTTTAATTACACCTGAATGTCACTCCAAGAGCTTTCATGTAGCAAGTGAATAGATAAAGAGAGCTCATACTGCATTGGATTAACGCCACACTGTCACTACTGTTGCCTCTACCAAAGTCTGACAAGTGATTTCCTTCTACATAGCCTATTGATTTGATGTTAACTGTAATGTTGTATGTGCATTGTTAGTCGCTTTGGATAAAAGCTTCTGCTAAACGCAGAAACATGAACCCAAACATATCCAAAAAATTGTCTGCTTGCATGTTTTTTTTAGATAGGGACCAATTGTTTCACCCTTAATGAATTTGTCCATTAATTGTTCAAATTTAAATGAACTTAATTACCATTAATACACCATAAATGCACAAAGTGGTCATCAAGCACTTTTTTGTGTATTGTGTGTTAACATCAGTTCTTTGTTTTCTGGTTGTCTTTTGCTGGTTGAGAAGTGGCATTTGATGATTTGCCTTTGTTACCTGCTAATATGAGTCTTCAGCTGAAGACTCTTTTTGCGCTACTTACCTCTGCAAGTAAAACTCCTATAACTCCAGCTTTTATCATGGGCAACCAGTAGGTTCCTACCAAAAATTGTCATCAGTCACAACTAGAAATTCAAGTAATTTAATTTAGTCATAAACCAATCGATGTAATGATACATGTACATTACGGAAAATGGGAACAGAGTGAGGAGATGTGATATCATGGTACCTCCCCCAACAGTCAAGGCATACTGTAATGTTTCAGTAGTCACCTGTGTTACAAAACTGCCAGTGGTGGTGGGGGAATTAGGGACGACAACTCTCATCCCAGACCTCCTCGTCTGTAGGGGGTTGGTAGCTGATTACACAGAGGCGGAAACACAGTCTGAGAAAAAAGTGCTCTGTTGAGACAACATCCAACTATGAACTCTTCAAGACATGATGAAAACTTGATCATTAAATAATTTACATTCAAATATTTTAGTCTGAATTTAATAGGGAGCCAATAAAGAGAAGTTCAATTATTTGTAAGATGAAGAATCTTATGCTACGCTACACAGTGCTATGACAGTTGCTTGCCATTGTCAACAAAGAGATTTATCCAGTCGTATTCTATACGTAATTATTCCAATTCAGGTTAGGGCTAAAACATATTCCAGCAGTCACTGGGCTGTAGGAATGGTATACTCTGGACAAATTGTCAGTCCATTACCGGACCACATAGAGGCAAGCAAGCCTTCACAGAAAAGCGTCCGGCTGTGATTCAAACTACAAAGCAACAATGTTACCACCACAACACTGCGCTGCAAATTATAAGAACAAACTTGGACACCTGATGAAGAAAAAGTAGTGAGAAAGTAGGGAAATATTATGTTTTTCACAGTGCTTTAAGAACAACAGAAAGAGCTTTATACTCAACTTTAGACAAATATGGGCAGACAGGAAGATTAATCAATTGACATGAGCAATAATTCTGAATACATATTTAAACTAAATCCTAATTACCAATAAAATCAGACAATTTACATCTATTAATGAATTATTAATTCAATTAATGAAGGACTGGATCAACAGTATATATCTTATGCTTTCAAAGATGGCTCCACAGTTCAGAAACATGCATGTTAAGTAAATAGGTGACTTTACATTATCCATAGTCTTTTGTCCAGTGAGAGTTTGTATAGGCTCCACCTAGCAACAGCTATGCCTGATTCATTTAAATAAATACTTATTAAAGCTGATTACTGTACATATAAATTGTCTCTCTATGTTAGAAATGTTCATCTGAAGTCTGTAGTGTTGTGGACATTTAATATCTAGCATTCCAAAACATCTGAAAATATCTACTATTGAAGAGCACATATCAAACCTACGTACAGTAGACAGTCCTCACTCAGCATCCACAGCTTTGACAATGCTGGATTTCCAAAACCTCATTCACACATGATTTTACCACAATACTATAGCCAACTCCAATGCTTTTTTGTAGTAGACAATGTTTTTCTCCCTATCAGACACAATAACAAAGAGTTATGTCCTTGGGTTTAAAGGCTGACAACCCTGAATTTTAAAAAAAGTATGGATTTAGATAAGACAGTGAGAATGTAATATTCCCAAAGAGAAACTACAAGGTATTGCTGTGTAAATGTATAAGTAGATGGATACCACTTCTCTGAGTAGTTAGAATACAATTTAAAAGGATACTTAACTGTTGCTAATTTACAACTCCCATGCCTTTCATTTGGGAATACTTTTACCCTCCTTCAGTTTCTGAAGCAGGGCCATGATGCTGTTCTTACACCAGAATAATAGGAGGCTTAAAATTGCCCTTATCTTGTCTTGTAAAGTAACTCAGATCCATCCATTCACTGTTTATAGTGGGGAGGATGGGCTGTTGACCTCAACTGGGTCAGTGGGCTACTTCTGAATTCTTCAATCCTGTAGGCACATCTTGTATTGGGGAAGTGGAGCCTGGGGACCTCGAGTTGGGCTCTCCAATCTCTGTTGCTGAGGTGGATATGCCTCAAGACTATGGATGTTTTCTGGTTGTATTGGTCAATGCAACTCTACAATATCATGTGAACATCGGGGGCGGTTCCACTGGATTGGCAGACCAGGGTGGTAGAATGTGTTCCGACTACAGGGTACTCACAGTTTTAAGCCTCCCTGATAAAGTCTAATCAGAGGTTCTGGCAAGGAGGGTCTGTCATATAGTCAAACCTTGGATCCAGGAAAACCCATGTGGTTCTGGACCAGCTCTATACCCTCAGCAGGATCCTGAAGGGTGCATGGGTGTTCACCCAACCAGTCTACATGTGTTTTTAGGCCTCGAAAAGGCACTCGACCATGTACATTGGGGTATCCTGTGGGAGGGGCGTCGGGAGCATGGCCATGTGATACCTGGCCCCTTTAATACATGCATTTCGTTTTCTGTATGAACAGTGTCAGAGCTTAGTCCACATTGTTTCAAGTGAGAGCTGGACTCCGGCTTGGTTGCCCTTTGTCACAAATTCTGTTTGTCACTTTTATGGACAGAATTTCTAGGCACAGCCAAGGTGTTGAATGAATGCATCTTGGTGGTCTTAATAAAATATTTCTGCTTTTTTGCTAATGATGTGGTTCTATTAGCTTCATCAAGTCCCGATCTACAACTTCCGCTGGAACAGTTCGCATCCGAGTGTGAAGAGCCCAGAATAAGGATCATTGCCTCTGAATCCAAGAATATGGTCTTGAACCGGAAAAGGTTAGATTGCCTTCTCTGGGCCAGTGGAGATGAACTGCCCCAAGTGGAGGAGTTTAAGTATCACGGGGTCATGTTTACGAATGTAGGTAGAATGGAGATCGATAGGCGGGTCTGTGCTACGTCAGAAGTGATGCTGGTACTATACCGATCTGTCATGGAGACAGACAGAGAGAGCCTTCAAGCTCTCAATTTACCAATCATCTATGGTCATGAGCTTTGGGTCTTAACCGAAAGAACAAGATCGTGGATATAAGCAGCAGAAATGGGTTTCCTCCTCTCCCATTTTAGAGATAGGGTGAGAAGCTTACTCAGAGTAGAGCGACTGCTCCTCCGCTCCGAGAAAAGCCAGTTGAGCTAGCTCAGGCATTTGATTAGGAAGAGGCTGAGTACTAAGAATTGTTATAGAATATCTACCCTGTAACTCTTTTATTTATTTTGGCCATTTTTGTCAAAATTTCAGTCTGGAGACATCTCCATCTACACTGGAAATTGAAAACAATACATAAAACAAATATTAGACACAGAGGTATCAAATATTAAACTGTCATTGATACTCATCAGATATCCCTCCTTTCTTTTCTCCTAAACCCTCTTTAAGGCAGATCAACTCATGACCCTGGTTTCTCCCTGTTAAAAGTTTTTCTCTCCACTGTCAGCTTGTGTATGCCCAGGGTAGGGGACTTAATGGGATTGCAATTTAATTAAGTGAGCAACTTTTTAAATTTATGAAATGTGGATTAGTTAGGTTTTCAATAATTTCAAATTCAGATAGAAATCATCTGGCCCCTAGACTATGAATAGAAACATGGTCGAGGTTTTTCAGAACATGACTTTTGAAAATTTGCAGCCTTGGTTAGGGTTAGGGTTAGGGTTCAATGCAGTTTGTAAGTTCTTTTAAAACCTCATCACCCGAGAGAAAACTCGATGATGTTAAAGACGATAGACTCTGTTCTTAATGCCCCCAACGCTAACTGTATTGAGCCATTCCCTGATAGATATATTCACCATTTTATCAGTAAGGTCTCCACTAAGTATTTGATCTCTCCCTCTTGCAAAAGACTGTTGGTCAGTTAACTTCGTTTGGTTCTCCAAATGATGTGATCCCTCCTTGACCATTCAAACAGGTTCTTCCGACTAAAGGGTCCTCTGTTCAGGCCCATTAATAGCAGTTTCTCCTCGGGTGTGGTCCATGGACATTTTAAACATGTGACTATAAATAACAGGACTAGATACAAAGGATCTTGCTAATTTTAGGCCTATCTTTAGATTGCCTTTTTAAATGCAATAATCCTCAAGAAGATAGGTTGCCACAACCTTTTTTGAAGAGCACAAAATTCTGGAGGTTTCAAGACCTTGCTTGGCACAGAATCAACTTTTCTAAGAGTTTTGTATGATATATTTTTAACTACTGACTCAAGTGACTGTGACTAGCTATTCTTGTGCTGTGAGATTTAAAGGGGCATTGTGTAGTATCTTAGTATAAGTATTTTATTAGCTAAAATAATTTTCTTCATTTATAGATTTATCCTCATATGGTGTAAAATAACCTCTGCAATGATTAGACTTCTCCTCATAAGCGAATAATTTTTTATGTATATGTGAATAATCTGTATATACATAGGATGAGTATGTCCACAGAGGTTTCCATGTCGTTCCGCCATTTTGAAAAACCATAATCGCATAGAGGGACATAAAGCACTAGTCTGCCTGTCTAGCTAATCCACGACGCGTTTTTGAGCCAGAGCCAGAGTCACATGACTGAAAATTTGTTATCTTGTTCGAGCAGTAATTACATGCTCACACTAATGATTCAATGCAGTTTGTAATTTCTTATAAATTACAAACCTCATCGCCCGAGAGAAAACTCGATGATGTGGAAGTCATGTTGTCATCTTGATGCATGATGGCTACTGTAGTTGCAATACCAATTTGAAAACGTGAGGCACTAGAGAGCACGAATTGTTAGAATGCAAAATACAATTTCACCGTTAGAAGGGAGAAATTCCAACACCATATACCTTTAAACATTCGTTTTTCAATGCAGACATTCTTATTATGATATAAAATCTTTACTTTCTCCTACTTTGAATTCCATATTTTTCATACATTGTGACATTTATATCTGTAGATACATTTCATGCAAAATGCAGTTTTTCTGTAAAGTCCCCAACCCCCAATAATGTTTTTGTTAATGTTTTTCTAATCAACTTTCTTTTTCTCTACCCTTTTTTTCCCTTGTTCTCATCTTGTTTTCTCTCTGTCTAGTATAATTGGTCTCAGTGTGTTTTTCTGATCATATGCTTCATTAATTATCACAGCAATAAGACCAGGGACAATATGGCTTTATTTATTCCAGTGGGAGAGGAGAAAGAGTGTGTGTCTGTTTGCGTGAGTCGTGTTTGTGTGTATATGTGATTTTCACATGCATGTTAGATACAGCTGAGCACTTTTATAGCTCATTATAACATCTAACAAGGCTTCAGTAGCTGTATGTGTGGACCCCAGAGGGAGCTGCTGTGAACTCCCTGTCTCATAAGGTAGCTGAAAATACACACACACAAAAAAAACAAAGAACACTCATGTAAAGAAAACAATTACAGTGAGTCAGTTGAAGTACACATGGGATATCAACCTATTTATATTTTGCAAAAATTAGATTCTAATTGGACTGTATGTTTAAAGTGCCTAGAGATGACGTTTGTTGTGATTTGGTACTAGGTAAATAAAATTGAGCAGACAAAGGGATTTTCAATTCAATTAAATCTCTCCGACTTATCCATGATGGTGTGTAGTGAACAGAGGTTTTGCTTTCAAACACGAGGGTGGCTTGTCATTTTTAAAGCTTTTAAAGGAAGGGAATGAGCCAGATTTCAATCAGTACAAACGTTATGGTCTATTGAAAAAAATATGGTGTGATATTGAATTGTGCCCTGCGATGGAGTGGCGGACTGTGCAGGGTGTACCTGCCTCTCACCCATTGACCACTGGGATAGGCTCCAGTTCTCCCCGCGACCCCATTAGGGAATAAGCGGTAACAATAATGGATGGAATGGATGTTGAATTGTGTGCCCATTGTTTGAGTAGATCTACCATTTTATTGGCCAGTTTTTTGGTTTAGAAAAAACAAATGCAGTACATGGTTACTGTTCCCTAAGACTGTTTTCTTTCAAAACCAACACATCTCTCATGCAAAGTAAGAGGAATGAAGGACATTTACAGTAGAACCTTACAATTGCCTAAACATACGAATTTTCCAACATCCGAAGTGAAATTCGATCAGATATTCGACTCGACACCCAGAGTAAATTTCCAACATATAACGTTGAAGTTACAGAAAAAATGAGAAAGATATTTGATCAAATATAAAAATTGAATTAAAATAAATTAGCTAAGTTAGTTTAAAGCTCACATAGTGAAAGTTAGAGTAAGTTATGGTACGTACTGTATATCAGTCACCACCTCTACCTCCACACCGTCTCCTGCATCGCCAAGCCTACACCTCCATTCGCCAATAAGTGCCAATAAAAAAAACCTTTTATTGATTATTTCTTTATAATTTCTTTATTTTTACGTCTCTCTTTTATAATCAATTTGTTTTATTGTATGTGTAATTATCTGCAGTATTTATTAAGTAGTCATCGTAGGTTTTTGGGCTGTGGAATGAATATTATGAATTACAGTGTATTCTTATGGGAATATTTGAACTAACATATGAATATTTGAACATACGAAGTATGTGCCGGAACGAATTACATTTGTACGTAGAGGCTCTACTGTACTTTCCAGTGCAAGATAAGTGAGTAAACTTTATTTATAAAGTGCCTTTTATGGATAAATCAAAGATTATTTTACAATCAAAACAGATTAAAAAAACTGAATACCTATAACAGACTGTATAATAAAGAAGGGAGCAACATATAAAAATCAGAGCAGGGACATATATAAACACACATACAAACACACACACATATGAATTTATAGTGACTCGACTATGTAAGGCAAAAAAATTTGTTATCTTAAAATTACAATGAACAGCCAAATGTCATGATCGAATGACTGACTCTATTGCAGGCACAAATCACTAGCCAGACGGAGTGAAGATGAAAGTTTGATTTTCACTCAGGGAGATGACCAGGGTGGAGATGTGAGAATAGAGGGAGTAAACGATCAGAGGAAAGTAGATCTTAATCCAGATAGGGTGATGGAGGGTGGACGGGCAAGCAAATAATCCAGGGAGGAATCCATAAACTGTTAGGAGCACTTGGAGGAAACGCTGAGGAAGGAAGACAAAAGGGTTAAGGTTTCTTTCTGGAAGAAGATATTCCATGGAGCCATCCATCCATCCATCCATTGTCCACCGCTTATCCGGGGTCGGGTCGCGGGGGCAGCAGCCGGAGCAGGGAAACCCAGACTTCCCTCTCCCCGGCCACTTCAGCCAGCTCCTCCGGGGGGATCCCGAGGCGTTCCCAGGCCAGCCGGGACACATAGTCCCTCCAGCGGGTCCTGGGTCTTCCTCTGGGCCTTCTCCCGGTGGGACGAGCCCGGAACACCTCCCCAGGGAGGCGACCAGGAGGCATCCTAAACAGATGCCCGAGCCACCTCAACTGGCTCCTCTCCACGTGGAGGAGCAGCGGCTCTACTCCGAGCCCCTCCCGGATGGCCGAGCTTCTCACCCTATCTCTAAGGGAGAGCCCAGCCACCCTGCGGAGGAAACTCATTTCGGCCGCTTGTATCCGCGATCTCGTTCTTTCAGTCACTACCCAAAGTTCGTGACCATAGACGAGGGTGGGAACGTAGATCGACCGATAAATTGAGAGCTTCGCTTTTAGGCTCAGCTCTCTCTTCATCACGACAGACCGGTACAGCGCCCGCATTACTACAGACGCCGCACCGATCCGCCTATCAATCTCACGCTCCCTACCCCCGTTCGCGAACAAGACCCCGAGATAATTGAACTCCTCCACTTGGGGAAGGACGTCCGCTCCGACCCGGAGAAGGCACTCTACCCTTTTCCGGTGAGAGACCATGGTCTCGGACTTGGAGGCACTGATCCTCATCCCAGCCGCTTCGCACTCGGCTGCGAACCGCCCCAGTGAGAGCTGTAGGTCCCGACTTGATGGAGCCAACAGGACCACATCATCTGCAAAAAGCAGAGATGCGATCCTAAGGCCACCAAGACTAACACCCTCAACACCTCGGCTGCACCTAAAAATCCTGTCCATAAAAGTTATGAACAGGACCGGAGACATAGGGCAACCTTGGCGGAGTCCAACTCCCACCGGAAACGGATCCGACTTACTACCGGCAATGCAAACCAAACTCTGACTCCGGTCGTACAGGGACCGAACAGCCCGTAGCAAAGGGCCAGGTACCCCATACTCCCGGAGCACCCCCCACAGGATACCCCGAGGGACACGGTCGAACGCCTTCTCCAAGTCCACAAAACACATGTGGACTGGTTGTGTGAACTCCCATGCACCCTCCAGGACCCCGCTGAGGGTATAGAGCTGGTCCAGCGTTCCACGGCCAGGACGAAAGCCACCCTGCTCCTCCTCGATCCGAGGCTCGACTATCCGACGGACCCTCCTCTCCAGAACCGCTGAACAGACCTTCCCAGGGAGGCTTAAGAGTGTGATCCCCCTGTAGTTGGAACACACCCTTCGGTCCCCCTTTTTAAATAGGGGGACCACCACCCCAGTCTGCCAATCCAGCGGGACTGCCCCTGATGTCCACGCGATGTTTCAGAGTCGCGTTAGCCAACACAGCCCCACAACATCCAAAGCCTTAAGGAACTCCTCCCACGCCCGAGTTTTTGCCTCGGCGACCACCCGAGCCGCATGTCGCTTGGACTGCCGATACCCATCGGCTGCCTCCGGAGTCCCACAGGCCAAAAAGGCCCGATAGGATTCCTTCTTCAGCCTGACGGCATCCCTCACCGCCGGTGTCCACCAGCGGGTTCGAGGGTTGCCGCCACGACAGGCACCAACAGCCCTGCGACCGCAGCTTCGAGAGGCCGCGTCATCGATGGAGGCACGGAACACGGCCCATTCGGACTCAATGTCCCCCGCCTCCCTCGGAACGTGCTTGAAGCTCTCCCGGAGGTGGGAGTTCCATGGAGCTGTGGAGCTAAATGGACTGCATGGAGTTGAACCAACTGGCGTCAGCCTCTGGGACCACACAACTTTTGTTTGTAGAATCTAAAATGAACCTGGATCTTTGACTTGAGCCACTTCCGTTCGGCTTTCCGGCACTCGCATTTCTGTGCCCTGACCAAGTCATTGCTTTTCCACCGTGCCTTTTGTATATTTTTAACCACTGACCTTGACAGGAGCAATGGCATCCAAGACCTTTAAGAGACTTGATGTTTAAGAATTCAGCAGATCATCAGCATTAGAACATGGGGTATCTTCAAACCTGATCATTTCCTAAAATTTTCCCTGTGTTGTCAATAATGAGTCATCCCCAAAAAACTGGTTTGGGCAGGTCGAAGAAAACACGGAAAGGATCAGACAAAGCAACATCAACAACATCGACATTTGAAAAAACAACACCCTTTGAACTAGAGTGTGTCCTCTGTTGTGAGTGGGATTGCTCACATGCTGAGTTAGAGCAAACATCTCAATGACAGCAGTGAGTGACAATGCTTATCTTGGGCTGCATCCACACGCACATTTAAGTCCCCTGTTATGACCAAGCAGTCAAAGTTAGTGCACACAACTGAAAGTAATTCAGTGAAATCATCTATAGAATAGTTCCTTGGGGGTTTACTGAGGGTAATATAAAGAATGGAAGATTTTAGATCTCCATCTTAAATGATACATACTCAAATTATGAAAAATAAATAAATGTCTGTAAATATGGCGCCAACCTCTCCACCCCTAATCAGGACTGCATCAGTTTTGGTTTTGTCGAGCCATGTCTCAGTTAAAAGCATAAAGTCAAGATTGTGAGAGGAAATAAAGTCATTAATTAAAAAGGTTTTCCCTGTCAAAAACCTGACATTTAGTAAAGCTAGTTTCAGCGTGTCAGTATTTTTGGCTGGCTGTGGCTGACATGTAGTAAACATGAGGTTTGATACATGTACGGAATGTTTTGGTCTCTGAAGGCTGGTTAATCTTGTTCTGTTATGTACCAAAACAGGGATGAAGGAAGCTACTTCCATATCGGGCCCCGGCTTATCCTGGCCACGGGTACATGTAGTACTGTTTAGCCATAAAACGCATGGTGGACAACCACTACCAACATATTTCAATTTTCAAGCTCGCTTTGTAGGACATAAATCAGCAAGTAAATGACCATTACACGGTCTGCTCCACTCTATGAAATGGCAACTCCAGATTCAGGATCAATATTTCTGTCCTAGAGGTGTAACCAGCTTTAAATCACTCATTTCCAAAGAGTCTCTGCATTGTATCAAATAATACAATTCAACTCCTAAAAGAAGTTTTATTTTACCCTCTCTGTTGATAAAACAACTCTGCTGACAGTGACTTCTCTCTGGGTTCTCACACACACATCTCTCCTAAGCAAGGCTTATCAGTGACTGAGGTCCATGCGCACCTTTAAATGTCTGTATAGAACTACATAGTGATCGTGTAGTTACAATTTAAGCAAACAAAACTCACCTGAAGAAGAACTAAATCTACTATCTTGACAATTTTAAATATTCTTCATGAACATTAATGAATTACCACAATTGTCATGAAATAAAACATTTTTCTGAACAGGCCCAAATAATGCAGTGAAATATGAAAAGAAAAATATTACGGGAGCTTACATACCTGTTCACAAAATAAAACAATACTGAGTACAGTGACTTCCATCTGGGCTCCCACAGACACCTCTAAAATAATGGAAAAGAGGAGAAAAACCAACTAATGGCACGAAAAGCCACCCACATGCTTTAGTAGCCTAGCTTATGCAGCAGCTCATTAGCATGTTAAGTGCTGTACACAACCAAAAACAACAATTTACACTAAATGTGAGAAAGAGCATTAGATAAAGAAGATAAACAGGTACGTTTTGATTGCTACGTTAAATTTCTGAACTCTTTCATTAACACATGTCTTAGCTTAACCCAACCTCTCCTCAGCAAGGCTTCTCAGTGACTGAGAAGACGTGCATAAACTTTAGGATATGAAGTTTACATAACAAAGGTTGACATACTGAAATAAAATCTTCCAAAAACATAAATACATGAGCAAAAGAAAATGAATAATATAAAGGAGGATTTTTGGTGAAATATCAAAACCATGGCCATCATGACCAGTCATCCTTTGCTTATATCAATGTCAGGTGAGGTGGACTTATCATGACAAAGAGGTAAATTGTCCTTTTAAGGTCCAGAAAATCTAGATGAAGGAGAGTTACAGTCCTAAAGTTATTAAGTAGGTGGAATGATAAGGTCTGAAGCCTGTTCTGCTTTACCTTGCTTGGCTCAGTCCAACTCTGGTGAATGAAACCAAGAATGGGATTACATCTTTTGATGAGGCCTAAAAGTTAATTGACAGTTACCCTGAAGCATATACTGTAAATTCCTGCTGTTTGAACTGTCCAGCCTGTTACAAATGCCCTTTAATTTGTTTTTGAAACCACTGGCACACCTGCCTCTATGTTGCTTTAGCTTGCACGGTTCTTTAGTTGGAGGCCTAATAACAAACCAGAGAAGTTGGTAGTACTGCAATGTGTAATTGATTCAGGTCAGGTCAGGAAACTATGCACTGGGTTTCCAAGCTTTCCACACGCTTGCCGTTGTTTTACAAGGGGGGGAAGTGTTGGTGCTGTGCCCCCAGAAGTCGATGATGACCTCTCTGGTTTTTCTTTGTGTTCAGAGCTAGGTTGTTCTCTGTGCACCAGTCTGTGAGCTTCAGGACCTCATATCTGTAGGCTGTCTCGTCATCTCTGGAGATGAGACCAACCACTGTAGTATCGTCAGCAAACTGAACAATAAGGTTGTCCTTTTGGGTCGGTCTGCAGTCGTGAGTGTAGAGGTGCCGTGTAGTGTCCATTAACAATGTTACTAACTGGACTCTCTCCTTTCCCGTAGTCGTGTGCTTTCTCGTCCCCCTTCTCTCTCCTCTCTCCTCCTAACACTTTCTGCAGATATTCCTGGCTCTGGAGCTGTGGGGTCTGGATCTGTGGTTGGGAGTCTCCTCCTATCACTTCCTGCAGGTGTTCCTAGAGCTGTGGAGTCTGGATCTGTGGTTGGGAATTTCCTGCTGCCCCCGTGTTCCTGCTCTGTTGCCGTCATAACTTCTACTATTATCATTAGTATTGATATCATTGCCATTTTTCATCTAGTCTACGTGTTGCTGTGTTGGCTGCCTCTCTCTGCTCCCTCTGTCTTTCTCTCGCCCTCTCTCTCTTGCCCTCTCTTTCCCTCACCCCCAACCGGCCGAGACAGATGGCCGCCCACCCTGAGCCATGGTTCTGCTCGAGGTTTCAGCCTGTTAAAAGGAAGTTTTTCCTTGCCTGTGTCGCCTAGTGCTTGCTCATGGTGGGTATTGTTGGGTTTCTGTAATAAACTTCAGAGTAGGGTCTGACCTGCTCTGTTTGGAAAACGCTGTGAGACAACTGTTGTTGTGATGTGGCGCTATATGAATAAAATTGAATTGAATTGAATTGAATAGAGGGGGCCGTGTGTCACATTCTGGGGTCTATGGGATATAAATTCCTGGATCCAGGCGCATGTGAGAGGGGAAAGGCCAAGAGTTTTGAGGTTTGTGGTGAGTCTGTCTGGGATTATTTTGTTGAAGGCATAACTGTAATCCACAAAGAGCATCTGGAAGTAGCTCTGCTGCTGCTCTAGGTGGTTCAGTCCAGAGTATAGAGCTATGGTGATGGCATCCTCAGTGGATCTGTTCACCCGGTTTGCAAACTTGTAGGGGTCGAGGTCTGGGGGAGATGGTCCTTGATGTGCTGAAGGACCAGTCTGTGGAAGCTGTTCATGATTACTGGAGTTAGGGCCACCGGGCAGTAATCGTTCAGGCTGGTTATAAAACAAGAACCAAGAACATTACCCAAAGACTAACAAAAATATAACACAGGAAGTAAAGAAACTGATTCTAAATCCATCACTTTAAACCCATGTCATGACAACCAGAAAAGATCATTTCTGATTTAATAGGAAATTTGACTTGTCATTATCCCTTGTGGAGCGTAATAACTCCATCTATCCATCCATCCATTATCGTTACCGCTTGTTCCCTAATGGGGTCTTGGGGAGAACTGGAGCCTATTCCAGTGGTCAATGGGCAAGAGGCAGGGTACACCCTGGACAGTCCGCCAGTCCATCACAGGGGTACTAACCTCATTAAGATGTAAATCCTGCCTACATTTCTGCAGTTATTTAAGGCCCTACTACTTATTATTCTGTGGCATCTTCTATCAACAGATTGAGTCAGGAAAGTCTTACCTCTAAACAAAATCCAATGGGGGTCTGGAATTCACAAAGTTGATTTTTCTGACTGGGCAGCTATATCGCTGTGCTCGGAATTCCTGACTTGGTGATTATGGAGTCACACTAAGGTTATATTGTTTTGATACTGTTGCTTCTGGCTTCTCCCTTCCCACTGAAAACCATTGGACTTTCCAAAAACCCAGAGGTTATAAATATTGGAAAGATGTGTCCAATTCAGGAAGCATTTTGGTTTGAATTCTTTCTCTCTCTGAAGTTGAATTACATCGAACTATTTCTGAATTCTACTTTCTAAAATTAGCACAGCATGGGAACTGTAAGGTCTATAGAGTTGTTTATAGATTCCTTGACATTATTTTCAAAATTAAGCGATGGATATGGCCTAAAGAAGTCAGACATCTTTAGGCATTCCATTCTTTACTACTATATGCCTACCAGTAGGCTCATCTTAAAATCTCATCTCTAACCAAACATACTTGAAAAAAACTTTTGATGGAAATTTTCATTGAAAAATTAAGGCTTTTTTATTTGATAAACATAAGCTAAATGGAGGAGGTGCATGCCGTATGTTAGTTTTCAATTGTTATTTTAAAAGTATATTAACAAGTCTGTAACAAAAGGGCTCTTCAGGAAAAAAAAAATCACAGCATATGTTCCACTGCAACACTTTGGAATAAATTACCAAACAGCCTTTATTTAATCATCTGCGAGACTGTCACCTTTTCATGCTGTCGGTTGCAGCACTGAATACTCAAACCTATGTTATAAAAGCTGACTGTACTCTGAAGATTTTAACTTTCTGGTATGGATACGCTGTGGATTAAAAATATCATTTACACTTTTTTTTTTAGCCTACCATTTTTATTTTAAAATAAAAATCAGTCCATGTTTGGAAGCTCGAGATTTCCCTAATTTATTAGTATTTTTAACAGAAATGTATACACATTAGATCTGTTGTTATTTTGACTGTCACCTTTACTAATTTTAGGGAGAGATTTTACAATATGAATGCAATTGTCACTTTGTGTTTGTGATGGAATATTAGTTTGATGTAACATTCATGGATAGCATTCTCTTAGTTTATCAGGTTCTGAAGCACGTTTGAAGAGAAAAATGGATGAACTACAACTTATCCCAAAAAAACACAAGAGAAATAAGCCAGAAAAACATTTCCCTGAACTGGGGAAACAACGTTTCAAGTCATTTATAGCTCTTGTAATTAACAAGCTACTGGTTTGTCTCTAAACCAAGCTTCAAGGGAAGATCAAATCAATTACAAGTCTCATCACCTTTTGTAGAACCGTTTCCAACTTGTTGTTCATCAGCATATGTCTAAGGAAATGAAACATGAAAGCTGACAGCTCCTGCACTACAGCTCAGCTGTAGGTTTTGGCGCTCGTCAATATTTACATAAAACTCGCAAGGGAGACAGATAACATGGAGAAGTGGGTGTCACTGCCGCCCTGCTATCACAGAATGAGTGTCTGCATTTGCATGCCCCTGAGTCAGAGTTGCAAATTGTGTTGAGCTGAAACTACAAGAGTAGCTGTTGTTGTTGCTCGAAGGGAAAACAATGAAAAATAATTCAGTCAAGCACATTTACACAAAACAGGATTCATGATGAAAACATTTCCTGAATACAATTATTTATCACTTTTCTTCAAATGTATTCAGATTTTAAATAAATCTTTCAAATGAGTATTAATAACAAAACAAAAACATATGTATTCCCTGTAATGTCACATAGATGTGCCTTCATATATTCTAGTGGACAGGGAAAATGTTTCTCACAGAAAACAGAGCAGTAAGTCAAGGGTCCCTTCACAGTAAGGGGGAATCTTCTGTGTGTCATGTGCGCTTGCATTTGTTTTCTCTGCCGTTGATGGGTGTTGTTGTTGTTTTTTCCCTTTGTGCACGCCTCTACTTTGACTTTTTCAGTTGAAGCTTAATTTCTACGTGTCTTTTTGGTCTTTATGTGAGCAGTTTTGTGGTTACTTCACACATCCTCAAGTCCCTTGATTGATGGCCTTTTTATACCTGGTTTTAAAATGTTTATTTTTGTAATAAATTAACAGTAGTTCAAAAATATATTGGGGACTTTTGTCTACTTGATCATCGGTTTCCAGTAGTATTCTAATGGATTAAATGGCATTGACTACAAAAAGCTTTACTGTTTATTTCCTTATTAATAAATAGTATCACAGAATCAGTGAATATATTTACATTTTAATTTCCTACTCTGTGTATGCCAGTTATTTTTTTAAACATTTTTGTAGAGAACAGCAAATTTCCACAGCAGGTTCAACATTTAGGTTAAGGTTATTGTATTATTTTTGAAGATACTGATATGCATAACTACTCTGACTTCTGAGTGTCTATGGAGACAGTTTTGAAAATGAGCGCAGGAGGGCACTGTCACACCACACAAGCTTCAGCACATGTTTTATTGCAAGATTTTTTGTTTAATTTACAAGCAAATTGTTTCACACAAATGTGCACACACTGGTAACACAGTCACACTAAACACATGTGCACAGACATAAAATCTCACACAGATGAGAACCATATATGGCGCTGTGGATAAAATGTGTTGGGTATATCTGTATGAGCACAAACTGACGATTTCTTCTGGGCACAAACATACCAGAAACAACATTCAAAAACACTGAAACACGAACCTCCTGACAACCAAATTCAGAACAAAAATGTACATCTACTCCTTCTTTAATGTTGTACAGGTTTATTTTACCTTTAGTTAAGTCATTACATGCAAGGTCTATGCAGTGTATGAGTTGAAGACATATTACCTAAATACATGAAGTACAGAGACAGGTGCATGAATAGAACTACTGACACCACGGATGATAAAAATAAACTTAAAATATAGCTTTTGTCAAAGATGATCCCTTATCTGTAACCAAATTGATGTAATTAGACATCAGTTTCTTAAAATGTGGCATTTTTTATTGAGTGCATCCCCCTTCGATCAAAGTCAAAAGCATGGACATCAGATTTGTTGGATTTGGTAAAGATAGATGTGGGTTACTATATGATTATCTGGTTTTATGTCTCAGAATGAATCCTGCTCACAATGGACCCTGGTCTTTTGGTAGAGACTTTATTATCATTTAACTTGCTATGTTGAAAAGTGATTTCAAGAAGGTAAATCTTTATTTTACCAACAATGCATTTTACTGCTTAAAGTGCATGGTTCAGTCTTTTAAAAAATATTATTTTATGTTAGCTAACGCTTAAGGGTGGACCACGCCTCTTTTTCAACAACAGATGGGCTCCATCCACAGTGTGACCCGACAGTGGACTAAGCAGGTATAGCACATGGACTGAGAGTCAAATGTTAGTTCAGTAACTTTAATCATTAATCTGAATAAATGGACAATTAAGGTTTTGTCCATGTAGGAGCCTACAGTATATTCTCCACTGTTTGAGTGTACTTTTACTTTCTGCTTTGTCAATTATTACTCATCATGTTGAGATATTTTACCAAAAGATCTTAAACTCCACTGATATGCTATGTTGCCATCATTTTTTTTTTTTTACATACATGCTGTTGCAATTGAAGCAGCTGAAACTAAAAGAGAATTAAGCAAATTTGTGTCAAAATTCAAACGATTGACATTATTGGGGAAATAGCGTGGCAAAAACAAGATTATTCTCTAGTAACTTATTATCTGAAGACCCATATTGATGAGAGTAAAGGTGTTTGTTTAGGAGTGATCTCAGGCATGTGACTAACTGATAATGTGGTAGCTAGTGGAAATGCGAATGAGGTTTAATTAATCGGGCGCCAGTGAGTCTCAGCTGTATGAAACCAATGGAACTGAGAATCACATTTCCTCGGATAAATTGACAGGAAATATTTGGGAAGAGAAGTGAAAACAATCGGGAAGAGAAACACATTTAGAGGCTCAGTTGGATCATCATTGAGGTTAATCAAAATATGTCATCAGTCTTAAGATGACAATGAAATATTTAGGGATTCAGGCTCAATAGCCCAAAACAACTTGGAACATCCCTTAAACATCTTCAAAACTCAAAGCTCAATATGTTACGCTCATAGATTAGAGGTTAACTATGAAATAGGATAAATTACATTGAAATAATCTCAGGGAATCAAAGTCACAGTGTTAATTGCACAAATTTGTCAATGCTTAACAGAATTAACGTGATGTGTGATCAGTCACGGCAGATGAAGGCGCTCATTTGACAAAGACATTTTTTTTGTTGCTTTTTTTGTTTTCTTTTTCGGTGTAAAAATAATCACGGCCTTTCATTGCCATATGTTTGAGTGAAGTGATTTGATATTTTGCAAAGTAATTTCAGAAAATGTTACAGTAATTAAGACAGATCAAGATGCAGGAGGTGGAACCTGTGTCCCACAATGTAGAATAGCATCTTACCAAACTATTGCCCTCTGAATACTGTTGTACCTCACCATGCACTGGCCTCAAAACATTTGCACAACAACATAAAACAATGGCACAAAATTCATTGGGAAGAGGCAGCGGCTTAGCACTTTGTCATATCTCACATATCCCACTGTAAAGGGAATGACACCCATAGCAGGGGGAAGGGGCTATAAAACTGTAACAATGGGTGGTGGGTGTTAAATCTGGCAATGTGTTTGTCCTGACAGGCTGTACGTGTGTGTATGTGGTTGTTCATTAGTTTAAGGGAACAGTGTGTTTGTTTTCCTACAATGGTGTGTAAATAACCAGATTTTTTTCTATTTGTGTATCCAATTTGAGTTGCAGAAAACTGAGCATGCTCACTGCAGTGATGAAGGTACACTAATGTGCATTACGTTCTTAAGATTTGTTCTTTTTAAAATATCCATCTGCCAATTCAAAATTTTTTATTGAACAATTTTGGATGGCTTCATGTCTGGTTTGTGATAAGAAATATTGCATCACTTCCTGTAGCTGTTTGTAGCATGGGCTGTCTTTCATAGAACTTTCAACTGTTCATTGTTAATATTTATGCATTTAGCAGACACTTTTATTCAAAGCAATTTACAAAGTAGACACAATGTTACAGTTATCATCAATTTGACAATAACTTCTCTAGAGGAAAATCCCCAGTCAGAATCAGTGGTCACAGCAAAGTGAGAGAAAGGGAAGTGCAGACAGAGTAGTAGAGGGATACAGAGGTATGGGTAAGAGTTAGGATAGGAGATGCTGAAGAGGTGGATTTTTAAGAGTTTCCTGAAAATAGACAGGGACACTGCTGTACTTGTAGCGCTTGGTAGGCAATTCCACCATCTTGGAACAACACATGAAAACAGTCTGGATTGTCTTAAGCGTGATGTAGGCACTGCTAGACGACAATCCAATGATGACCAGAGTGACCAAATTGTGACAAGCGTTTGCAAGAGGGTTCAAGTAGACGGACACATTACAGTCTGTCAAGGACACAGTGAGGTAAAACATTTCACCTGGTTGAGTATCGCAACCAGGTGAAAATGGAAAAGAAAGAAAAGAAAATGGGCATAGCACATACTTCTCATTTGGATAGATACATTGTTTCATAAGGCAAAGTCCTGGCGCAATGTTAAAAATAAGAGGTAGTTACAGAGGTTTAGGGCAACGATTCTACGTAAGTTGCAGCTGTGTGTCAAATCTCCTTAGCACATCATTTGACAGACAGTTTTATTGTAGTGGAGTATAGAAGGGCATAATCCACATTCTTGCCGCTCAGAAAACCATTCACCTCGCCAAAAATTCTTGCATTTTTTGGCCACTGTCCAAAGTCAAGTAAGCTAATATCATTCTGCCTTCAGGATCTACAACTGTGTCATTTATAATTAAATGCTCTTTCCTGCTTATCACAAAAGTTACATCTCTTCGCCGAGTGTTGTAACAGGCTGACTACACATAAAGGAAATTTTAGAAAAAGAAATCCTGGAAAGATATTGTTGATGTTGCAGTTGGTTCTCCTCAGCTTCTCTGCCTTCCTGAATTTTTACTGAAACCTTCAGGTCATGATGCTCAAAATTGGTCTTTGATCTGATCAAAACAGATACAACGACTACCTTTGCATCTTCATACATTGACAAAAAATTGGATTGTTACAACAGCATCAAACCAAACAGACGCGAAGCACAATTAAAAGAAAACAAGGACCATATACAATATTTGATATGTGAAATATTGCTTGTTTGAACGACTTAATTTTGCAATTTGAGACTATTATTTTGATATCATCGTGACTGCAGGGAGGAATGACTTCCTGCTACACACAGTTTTTCACTGACAAGGTTTCAATCTGAAGTTCCCTGAGATGAAATATGTCAACAGCCATAGATGAAAAGAAACTCTGGGCCTCGAGAGCCACTGTCCTGCAGGTTTTAGAGGTTTCCCAGCTTCTGCACACCTGATTCAGATCAAACTGATCACTTCTAAAGGTGCTTCAGCTCTGAACAGGACTGCTGATGTTGTGTTGATGTGAGAGTGTTCATGAACCGACTAACTGTTTTAACCACACCCTTGACCTTGTTCTGGTGTATGGTATTGAAATCGAACATTTAATAGTGTTCCCACAGAATTCGTCTTAATCTTACCACTGTCTGCTAACTTTTTAGCTTTTACTGCTGAATTACCCTCCATTGGGCAAAAGTGTCTATTCAACATGTCTGTGTTATAGCTAGATCTAAGGATGTGATTCCATCAGCTCTAAATTCATTATCAGGTCATAAAGTAAGAGAGGACTCCATGTTTAATTTTAGTCTCTCCTAAGTCGACCATCTTGTTGATACTGTTGAAGGCTCGCTGCGAACAGCAATCGATCCTGTAGTCCCTCTAAAAAAGAAAATATTCAAACAAAGACGATTAGCTCCATGGTAAACTACTGAAGATGGGATGCTGCTATAGAGAAACTTGAGAGAACCTGGCGTTCCATCAAGCTGGAAAATTCTCGTTTAACTTGGCAAGACAGTCTTAAAACTTATAGGAAGGCCCTCCGTAATGCGAGCTAAGGGGCTCGCTCACCTCTCCACTCTCACCTCTCCACCCTCCGACCGTGAGCGAGCCTGGGAGGCTCGCCAAGCCCTGTCATCCCGCCGTGCCCGTGGTCGAGCCAGGGAGAATCGCCACGCCCACGCTCCTGTCATCCCGCCGTGCCCGTGGTCGAGCC
>CAJRST010002224.1:17894341-17915346 GCA_907169785.1 Menidia menidia | reverse complement strand
CCGCCGTGCCCGTGGTCGAGCCAGGGAGGCTCGCCACGCCCACGCTCTCGTCGTCCCGCCGTGCCCGTGGTCGAGCCTGGGAGGCTCGCCACGCCCACGTCTCGTCATGTTCCCCTCGCCATGTCCCCTCGCCATGTCCCCTCGCCATGTCCCCTCGCCATGTCCCCAGCCATGTCCCCAGCCATGTCCCCAGCCATGTCCCCAGCCATGTCCCCAGCCATGTCCCCTCGCCATGTTCCCAGCCATGTTCCCTCGCCATGTCCCCAGCCATGTCCCCAGCCATGTTCCCTCGCCATGTCCCTAGCCATGCCCCAGTCTCATGTCCCAGTCAAGTCCCACAGCCACGTCACTTGCCATGTTCCACGCCTCGTGTTTGTTCCCTCTGTTCCTGATTTCCCCCCCCCCACCCTCCCGTGGTCCTTGTGTGTCTTTAGGGCCGTCGGGAGCCGTCCCTTAAGGGGGGGGCTCTGTCACGTCTGGGGGAATGTCTCGTCTTGATTACCTATTGTGTACACCTGGGGTTTCCCTCCCTCATGTGTTTAAACAGTCCTCGTTTCCCCTTGTCTGGTGCGGGGTCGTTCTTGTCTTCTTGTCTTGTCTCTTGTCCTTTCGTCCGTCGTCACCCCCACGCCAGGTTTGTTTCGTCATAGTTCTGCCACAGCCACAGTCATAGTCACGTTTTGTCATAGTCTTGTTAATCTTTATTTTGTTACTTTGTCATAGTTTTTCCACAGTCTTGTTTGCTTGCTTTGATACTTTGCCCACAGTTTGCCACAGCTTTGTTTTGTACTTTGTCTGGACATTCACCCTGTTTTTGTTCAATAAACCTTGTTCCCCTCATCTCCGCACCTGAGTCCTCCCGCAACACCCACCTCCCTGACACTTACTACCACACCAGAGCACTGCACTCACAGAATACAGGCTTACTTGTGGTTCCTAGAGTCATCAAAAGTGAAATGGGAGCCAGAACGTTCAGCTATCTTGACCCAAACTGGAACCATGTTCATGAGGCAGACACCATCTCCACATTTAAGAGTAGGGTTAAGACTTTCCTTTTTGATAAAGCTTATAATTAGGACTGGCTTAGGTGAGTTCACCCTTAGTTATGCTGCTGTAGGCCCAGACTGCTGGGGGATTTCCCATGGTGCACCAAGACCCCTTTCATTTTCTCTTTCTCCCTCACAATGCAACCTCATGCATTTCCTAACTGACTCCTCCTCTCTCCTGCTATCACTTCCTGTAGGTATTCCTGGCTCTGGAGCTGTGGAGTCTGGATCTATTCAATTCAATTCAATTCAATTTTATTTATATAGCGCCAAATCACAACAACAGTTGTCTCACAGCACTTTCCAAACAGAGCAGGTCAGACCCTACTCTGAAGTTATTTATCGAAGCCCAACAATTCCCACCAAAAGCAAGCAGACACAGGCAAGGAAAAACTTCCTTTTAAGAGGCAGAAACCCCGAGCAGAACCATGGCTCAGGGTGGGTGGCCATCTACCTTGGCCAGTTGGGGGTGAGAGAAAGAGAGGGCAAGAGAGAGAGAAGGGCAGAAGAGGCAGCCTACACAGTAACACACAAACTGGATTAAAAATGGCAAGATATTGATACTAATGATAATGATAGCAGGGCGGCACGGTGGTGTGGTGGTTAGCACTGTCGCCTCCCAGCAAGAGGGTTCTGGGTTCGAATCCCGGGGGAACCAGGACCTTTCTGGGTGGAGTTTGCATGTTCTCCCTGTGTCTGCGTGGGTTCTCTCCGGGTTCTCCGGCTTCCTCCCACAGTCCAAAAACAAAACCTGCATGTTAGGCTGATTGGAGATTGGGGAAATTGCCCTTAGGAGTGAATGTGAGTGTGAGTGGTTGTTTGTCCTTGTACGTCCTGTGTGTTGCCCTGCGATGGACTGACGGACTGTCCAGGGTGTACCCCGCCCGTTGACCACTGGGATAGGCTCCAGTTCCCCCCGCGACCCCATCAGGGAATAAGCGGTATTGATAATGGATGGGTGGATGGATGGATGGATGATAAGACAGTTAAGATAGTTGCTGTAATTGTAGCAGAGTAGGAACACGGGCACAGCAGGAAACTCCTTATCACAGATCCAGCTTCCACAGCTCCAGGAAGTGATAGGAGAAGACTCCCAACCTCAGATCCAGACCCCACAGCTCCAGAGCCAGGAACATCTGCAGAACGTGATAGGAGGAGAGAGGAGAGAAGAGAGGGACGAGAAAGCACACATCTTGGGGAAAGGGAGAGAGTCCAGTTAGTAACATGTCTTAATGGAATGAGGTTGCACTGGGAAAGAGAGAAAGGAGAGGGAAGTCTGATTATGTTAGAAGATAAGACAATTTAAGATGGTTAATACTTTTACAGGCCTCAATGCCATTTTTCACAAGAGTATTACCACAAGAGTATTATAACCACATTTTGGGAACATCTTGGTATTTTTTAGGATTCATTGCTGTCTGTATGGGGATATTTGAAAACAGAATCTTTCAGGTATGCAATGCGGATTTTGAAAGTTGTCGTCCGTATAGAGTATGTGTAAATGGGCACATCACCACATTGGATAGTACTATATATTCATGATATTGGATCGTACTATATATCAATAATTTGAGTCCAGTATCACACAGGAAGCACTGAGGCTTGTCTCTAAGCAAATAATTTATATATGTGGTCTAATCCACCTTACTTTATAGATTTGATTAACATTAATTTGAAATGTACATCTATCTTCATCATTTATGTGACGCAATTGTAAGCCAATTTCATTCTCATTGCATGTGAGGATTAAGTAGCCAGATTTTTGAAGATCTTTCTTGAGGAAAAATAGTATAATGTTGCAAAGAGGTTAGACAAGATCAAAAAATTGGAAAAACAACAAACCTTCTCCATAATCAAAATGGTTATAACATATACCTTTCAAGCTGGAACTAATGCACCTTTGTTGCCATGGATACACCTCTGATCCAGCAAGAGAGATGGTAACAGAGTGAAATGGGCTATGTGTGTAGGAGAAAACTGGTATCATGGAAAACACTCAAAGAAATGCAGATATAACATGAATGTGTGTGTGATAGAGTGGCTGACTCATTCTGCGGCACAGCTCTGCCGTTAATGAAATATTTATTCTTTCAAGAATAAAATGTAGCTAAATAATTACTGAAGAAAGGGATACCAGACATTAATATTATGTAAATAAAAATGTTTCTAAGAGTAATCTTACCACTTATCTCTTTGTGATGCCAAGATTATATTTTCAACCTATATGTTCAATGTGTGATAAATCTGCATATTTCTACATGGCATGCACCTGGCCAAAAAAGTGAGGTAAAAAATAGGAATTTACTCAGGTAAAAACAGGCAAAATGGGAATGTTTACTGCCCAAAATGTTTAACCCTTAAAAACAACTGGAACTCAGCCATTTTGTTTCAAATACACCATTTTTGCTTTTTCTCATGCTTTAACAATTTCATCTGTAAGATTTCAGTGAGGAAATCTGTATGAGAAAAGTGCTTGGAAATTTGCTCATTCTTCTGAAGTGTGTACTTAAATGTTTAATAATAGAAATAAAGTAAGAATAAAACAAATAATTCAGCCCTACCTCCTAATATTACAGGCATCTAATGCCTCCTATATTACAGGCATTTTATGTGCCATGATCTACCAAAAAAAGCATCTTGGATGCAATTACTAGATTAAATAGGACATTGGTCAATTCAATCAGAAGTCTAGCTTTTCAATTGTGGGCTGCTGCTACATCTGAAAAACTTTAACTTTTCAAAAGTCGGCATATCTGCAACAGAGTGGTAAAATTGGAAAACAACAAACATTACGCTAAAATAGTCTGTGTAATAGTTTATGTAAAGTTTCTTCTCTCAAAAGTTAATCTATCAAAAATTCAAAGGTTTAATTTCTGTTGTTTCTTGAAGAGACCAATATGACTTTCAAAACCATAGTCCTGCCCATAGGATGCATATATTTTTTATTCTTTGACTGCTTTCTTACCATACCAATTATACCTTTCATTAAAATGTTGGTAAAAAAAATCCAAATGACTTTTAAGATACTTCTTTAAATCAATGTTTTGACGAAGGAAAGTAAGTCATTATAACAGGTACAACAGCCAGTCCTCATTTTTTCATGATTCTCCTAGCTTGAACAAAACATAATATTGTCATATGATCATGGGTACCCATTTGTATCAGGGCTTCCACATGAGAGATATTTTTGTTGTTGATTTGTAGTGCTTAGTCTTACAACTGACGCATTTTTCAAGAACACTTTTCCACTTTATGGCCAACTTAAAATCATAGTGCCACCTGATGACTATTCAGAGTAGGCTATTTATGCTTCCTTTGATAAGTCTCCAATGTCAAATCTTGCTTTCATGACGGAAAAAAGCATAAGCCTTTGTTTTCTCTATGTATAGCTGTCGGTTGTATGATGTAAGACAGCTGTTTAGATACTCTTCATTCCTCTCCTTGGATCGGATCATAAAGCTAAGCATTGAGATATGCTGAACTGTTCTTCAACTACAGTTGCCTGGTGACTACCGGCTGTTACCTCTCCAGCATCTGCTAAATATAATTGACAACCCATGCTCTGAGATGCTGCTACTTCATCAGTGGTGGGACTTGTTCCAGCTGGCCTCCTTGGTGGGCCGTTTCTATACAGCCAAATAAACCGATGTCTGTATGTAGCATAGAATTGTGGTTTTTGTTAAATGTCTCAAATGTTTTGATGTTACTGAACGTATTTCTTTTTGCAAGCTGCATGGAGAGGACATTGACCCCATGACTAAGTGTGTGACTGACTATATAAACTTCTGTGTGGACAACGTCATCCCCATCAGAACAGTTAGATGCTTTCCTAATGTTTGAATTTGGCTATAATTACTCACTTTAGCATGGTATGCTATAACATGATCTATGTAATTACTGATTGTCTTATTCCTTCTAAAACTATACTTTTTTGTTAAATTCTCCGGCTGTAATCACTGATTCTCTTTTTTTTCTCTCTTTCTCTCTCTGTTGCATTGGATCCACGACTTTAGGTCAACACATACACACACCATTTGTTACCACATTCCAATGTCATCTCCATGAATTAGGACCCGGCTTGTTTATGCCCATAGGTAACTAGCCAATAGGACTTGGTTATGTCCAGCCCTTCTTTGAGGAGGCGGATCGAGCCAAGGAGATAATGCCCATCGCACCCAGATCTCGGGGCTCTTCGCCGACTGAGACCCAGAGAGAGGTTTTTGTCTGTGAAGAGCCCAGCTGATATACTGTGTCCAATAAATTTTATTTTTGTACTTTTGGTCTACTCTGGTATATTTTCATGTTTCCAACTAAAGAATCGGGTTAACACTCTCCTGCACAGTCACAGCTGAGCTTCTGTCACTTCCAGCATTAAGGGTCTCACTAGCCCCACAAAGAGTCACACTCCCTCTGTCAAAAAAGGCCTCTCCACCTACACTGACATCCTCAATTTCGGAGGTTGACAAGTCTGTAGCAAGCATGGATGAGGCATGGTCAAACATGGCACTTGTGTCCTCCACAGGGAGAAAATTGACCAGAATCAGCAAGTTTATGTGGATGACCTTCTCCTGTCCAGTGACTGTATCACGGATCCTGTCACCAATGTTAATGTTGGAGCCCTTCACCCTTCTGTTTTACAGCTGAGCATGTCTCTTGTGGTCCTTCGTGGCATGGTCCTGAGCAATCATCATCACCTCCTTTAAGTCAGTAGCGAGACACGCAGGAGACTTCAAGTATCTTGAGACAAAGACAGACTCCTTAAACCTTTCTCTCCTAGAAGGCCTCCGATGTCTCTCAACGTAGTACACAACACGTGAGAGAGTTCTGTCCTCTAACTGCTTGTCCCGGAGGTCCTTTTTGGTGTAGGCAGGTAAGTTGTCCTGCCCAGGTGGAACTAAATGAGGCAGAAACTGCAACACTTCGACAGTGCGGGCTCTCGGACCAGCATCCTACTCAATGTGCGACTGTAGCACAGCAAACACATCTTCTGTTGTAACACACTGAATGTGCATTTGTAGTAGACAGCATCACTGGAAAGGGTTCCCCATGACAAAAGGATGACGGAAAGGCATTTTGGATGGAAGAATTCAACACATCCTTGTGCCTTATTCTTAAGAAGACCTGCCATGAGAAGGCCTGCATAGGGTTAAGCCAGCAGCCTATGGCCAACATTCTCCTTGACAAACGGCACACGGATCAAGGCATCTGCCACAATGTTCTGTTAACCTGTGATATCCTCGATATGGAAGTCGTAGTTCGCCAGCTTGGCCACCCAGCGTTGCTCACAGCAGTCCAGCTTTGGTTTTGTCAGCATGTGAGTCATTGGGTTGTTGTCAGTCAGGACTGTGAATTTGTGACCTTTCAGCCAGTGGTTAGACTTGTTGCAGACAGCCCATTTAAAAGCCAGAAACTCTAACTTTTGAGCCGGGTAATTCTTCTGGGACTGAGACAATGATTTGCTGGCAAAAGCGATGGGCCTGGCTCGTGTTTCACCCTCCTAAACCTGAGACAGGACGGCACCTATGCCATCCAGGGACCCATCTGTTGATAGAATGAAGGGACGGGTGAAATCTGGATGAGCCAGGACTGCACTGTGAATGAGCCAGGACTTTAGGTGCTCAAAAGACTGTTCCTGCTCCGCCGTCCAGTCAGAGGCACACAACTTCCTGCCCGACAATGTGGTCTTTTTGTGTTTGCCTTTCTTCTTCCCACCCATCAGTAGATCAAAGAGTGGTTTGGCGATGGCGGAGTACCTGGGCACAAAGTGCTGATAGTAAGTCACCATCCCCAAAAAGGATTGTATACTTTTCTGAGATGGGGTCATACCATCGGTCTCCATGAGGTCAGTGGTAACCATGTTTGCAATGTTCTCTACCTTGCTCGGGTCTATTGAAACGTCATTCTCATCTATGACGTGACCGAGAAACTCAATAGACCTCCTGAGAAAACAGTTTTTGGGGGCCAGCTTCAAGTTATGAACTAGCAGCCTCTCGAAAACCATCTCCGGCTGCAGTAGGGCAGTTTCTTCGTCAGGCGCAAACACCAACAGATCATCTTAGTAACACAGTAGACTCAGATAGTTTTAGTCCCTGAAAAGGCTGGTCATCTTGCGCATAAATCTCCCTGGGCTGTTGCAGAGACCCTGCGGCAGACGGTTGTAATCATACAAGCCCATGAGAGTGGTGAATGCAGAGTACTTCTTGTCATCTTCATGTAGAGGCATATTATAAAAGCCAGAGGTTAAATCCATCGTGCTAAATAGACAGTTTCCTGCCAGTGCTGCCAAACAATCTGCCTGGTGAGGGAGGGGATGAGTGTCATTCAGGGTTTTCCTGTTCAACCAGCGAAAGTCTGTACAGATACGTAGAGCACCAATGGTGATGCATATTCTCTTGTAGTTTTTCTGATGATCTCCCTTTCTTTCATCTCACACAAGACTTGGCACAGCTTCTGGTACTGGCCAAGGGGCACTCGCCTGTATGGGAGCTTAAATAGTCTGCTGTCTGACAGGTGTATGCTGTGTACAAAACCCTTTGCCTCCCCACAGTCAAGATGGTGGCATGAAAAAACATCTTCATACTGAAAACAAGGTCAGTCATCCTCCTCTTGCAGTTTTCTGACACCTCACATGACTCCAAATCAACACCACTGAGCCCAACTGACCCAAGCTGTTCTTCGGCAGACTTAGAGCCTGCAATAGGTGGCGCAGCTGATTGAGTGAAACTAACAACGGGAACCTCTGAGCGCTCAGCAAAATCCATGTCCTTAAGTGCTACGACAGGGTCAACATCAGCCAGCTGTGCATTGCGCCTCAATAACACGTTTGTTAGATGTGTTGATAAGCTTGAGCGGGACCCATTTGTCTCCCCACTATATAATCACAATTTTTGCAACCAAAACACCTCTGGGAGCTGAGAGGGATGACGAAGGTTTTGTCATGATAGTGCTGCCTGTTAACAACAACAACTGACATTAGCTTGGCAACAATAGATTCGCCAATCTGAGCACCTAACTGCCCTACCATATCTGTGAGGTGGCGAATGTCATCAACATCACTACGTGTTAACACCTTAAGAATACTTAAAAACCCAAATTTACAATTTATAAAATATAAAATTCAGGAAAAAGGATGGTCAAGATGGTCTTACATGCACCTACAGTGGGGGAAATAAGTATTTGACACCTTGCTGATTTTGCAGGTTTGCCCACTTACAAAGAATGCTTATTTTTCCTCATCAGATGGTTATCAATTTTTATAAATTCATATGATGTGATTTTCTGGAATTTTCTTTGGGATTCTGTCTTTCACTGTTAGAATGTACATATGGTTAAAGTTATAGATCGTTGCATTCTTTGTAAGTGGGCAAACCTGCAAAACCAGCAAGGGGTCAAATACTTATTTCCCCCACTGTATATCTGCTCACAGTACACAGATAATACACTTGATGATTATATGCATGCTTTGTCCAGAAATTCTGGATTGAGGTTTGTGAGGAGCTGTCAACATGGCTCAAGTGTAATATTCAAGTACATGTGTTGAAAAATTTGGGTGGCACCAACATGGAAATTGATTCAGTATTTATAAAGAAAACTGTTTTACGAAACTGTAAAATGAAGACAAAACTGTTTATTAACCCGTGGAAGAGTGGTGTGCGTTTTTCCACATTCTCTCCCCAACCATTTTAATTACATCTTGGTACTCAATATTGTGGTGCCAGGAGGGAAGCTCTTCTAGAAATGACTCTCAAAATAGACTAATGATCCTGGCTACAGATTTTTAAAAACTCAATGCATTCTTTATCACCTTTCATCTATTTTTTTCCTTATTTTCTAACTTGTTCCCAAAGTGAATGCTTACCTGAAGTGGTCCAGAAAAAGATCTCTCTCTCTCCTTCTATCACTCACATAATAACGTCTCACACATGTACACTTAGGGAGAAAATTAATTAATTCAAGTTAATGGATTCAAATGTTCCCCCCTTCTAGCCTAAACATGTACCTTTTCTCATTTTCATTCTCTGACTGTAACTACTGTCACATGGTCTTGAAACCTTGATTTGGAGTGACAGGTGTTGAAGAAAGTCTGGAAACTGTGTTACTTTGACTGGAGAATAGTTGCTGCATTGAATATTCACTTAATCCAACTGCCATCTATCAGAATCATTGTTATTTTATGAAATTATTTGGTTAATGAAAGGTAATTTCAATTTATAAAAACACTACTATAGTGGGATTGTGTTAAAACAAAATCCTACAACATGTCTGCAGTGGGTTCTTACGGAAATAAAACTAAGTGTTATTATGAAGCATGCATACAGACATATTGATATTTTAATGTATTTTTACTGCTGAATTTTGCTTTGATATCTATGAAAAGTTAGGTTGATGATTTTCAGGTCTTTTGTTATACTTTTAAATTTGTCTCCTCCTCACCACCTTAATTCACACCCACCTACTCCACCCCTCCCCCCTGCTCTACATCGTGTCTTCCACAACCTGAGGACCAAAGCTGGTGATGGTGTATTTCCCTGTGTGCTCAAAGCTTGTGCCACCCAGCTGTGTGGAGTACTTAGCCTGGTCTTCAGTCTGAGCCTGCACCTCCAGAGAGTCCCCGTGCTGTGGAAGATGTCCTGCCTCCTTCCTGTGCCAAAGACGCCGCGTCCTAACGGCCCTCAGGACTACAGGCCGGGGGCACTGACGTCCCATATCATGAAGACTTTTGAGAGGCTAGACCTAGAACAGCTAAGGCCATTCACAGATCCACTACAGTTCGCTTACCAGCCCCGCCTGGGAGTTGAGGACAGCATCATCTACCTGCTAAACAGAGTCTACACTAATCTGGACAAGCCAGCAAGCACTGTGAGAATCATGTTCTTTGATTTCTCCAGTGCTTTCAACACCATCCGTCCAGCTCTACTGGGTGAGAAGATGACGGTGATGCAGGTGGATGCCCTCAGCGTGTCCTGGATTGTTGATTACCTAAGGGACAGACCACAGTATGTACGCCTACAGAACTGTGTGTCTGACAGGGTGATCAGCAACACTGTGGCCCCTCAGGGGACTGTCCTCTCTCCCTTCCTCTTCACCCTCTTCACCTTATACTTCAGCTATTGCACTGAGTCCTGCCATCTTCAGATGTTTTCTAATGACTCAGCAATAGTTGGCTGGATTGAAAGGGGTAATGAGAGTGAATATAAGACTGCTGTGGGCTACTTTGTCACTTGGAGTGAGCTGAACCATCTGCAGCTCAATGTGACAATGACTAAAGAGCTAGTAGTGGATCTGAGGATGTTTACTTTTCCCTGTGTGTCTGATTGTCTTCCCTGATCACCAATTGCGTTTGCCTGGAGTTCCCTTCCCCTCATTTGTTGAATTGTCTGCATCTCCCCAGTGTGTTTTGTCCTATTGACCAATGATACTGTGCTCAAACCTTGCCTTGAAAAAAAAAAAAAAAAGAAATTCTTGCCTTGAATCTCCACGTTGTTTTTCCTCGTATGAGCAAATATTATTTTGTACTCTATCGTTTTTTCATCCTCTTTCTGGGTGAGTATTATTTGGTCATTTAGCCTTTTGAATCCTTGAGTTATCATAATTTTGTACCTTTAACCTTGCCTTCCACTCCCAAATCCTCATTTTTGCCAAAATCTCTGAGCATGAGTCTTCTTTTGAGCCCGGCCTGACGGACATCATACCTGTGTTTGAAATTTATTTCCGGTGTCGAGTCAAATATTTATTCAAATTTTACTTTGTATGTTGGAAAATGTGTGTGTTTTGGCAATTGCAAGTAGAGGTTCTACTGTATTTTATCTGCACTTTTCACTTTTAATCTATTTAATCAATTATTTTAACCTGTTGTTTAACAAATTCTTAAATTAATCTTTTAAACTCTCACTCTTTAATGAAAATGTATTCTTTATTCTTTTATATAAAGCATTTCAATTGTCTTGGACATGAATTGTGCGACACAAATACATTTTCCTAGCCCACACTATGTGGAACATTACCCTCACCTTGTGTGGAAATGTTTTTGTGTTCTAGGTTTGGACAATGTGCTTCGGGGATAAGCATACGTTCTTTACAAAGGCAATTTGCAGTGTGCAGTTCAAGTATGTTGCCATGACAAAATGTTTCCTCTATGCACGAGCTGAACAATGTCCTCCCATCCCACATATAGTGCAAGGACAATTTATGGTTACACTGATGCAATATGTAAGTAGCTAAATGGCTGTTTTTTTTTTCCTTTTATGTGGCTGTGCCGCTAAAATTAACCACTTACTTTGAGGAAGATGTGAGAAAGAAGATGACAACATGCTGAGACCATTTATGTAATTGCAGCATACCTTGAGAAAGAACATTTTCAAGGTGTTACAAAAGCCTTAGTACAAACTCACCATTGTCTGATAAAAGCAGGATCCTCCTCTGGCTGGGATGGATTGAAGAACAGTGTGAAGTTAGTTATAGGTAAAAGGAATATAAATGCACAGGATGATGAAATCCCCGTTAATAATAATAATTTTAAATGTGCAAGTTAAAATATACTGTAATAAGTGATTCCCCCCCCAAAAAACAAACAAACAAAGAAAAACAAAGTCCAGATTAAATACATTTCCCATATTCAGCAGGAATAGATGATCACAACCTTGAAGGACCTTATCAATATAATGATGTAAAGCAAGCCAAATTAACCCTTTATTAAGGAGATGGATGTGACTTTTGCTCTTTGGAGAAAAGAAGATGTCATAAACTGAAGTGTAGAAGAAAAAGGGTATCACTGGCCAGTTTTGGGCTGAGCTTTTACAGTGCTCTCGTCTTCCCTTTTCTCACCTTCTCTCTACTCTCTTCTTCCTTTTAATTTTCATTCTCAAGTTTCCTCATTTTCTCTGATCTCCTTATATCTGCTTTATCTGACTTGTTTCATCCTTCGTCTTTTATCCCTGGCCCCTCTGCCCCTTACCTTTCATGTGATGTTGCAAAACTGTGTGCTCAATGCCCACTATACTCCGGATGATGGAACCAATAGCCACCACCAGTTGCCTCTGTCTCCGGGGACTGCCGGTCAACATTGTAAATGACCCATCTCCTTTCCTCAAGACCTCCCCTGCAGGTAATCTTATTTTTTGTAAATCCTGCAGGTTTTCAGTTTTACACATTGGTAATTACTTGTCTACCACTGATTTTTAGAATAATTTAATCAGTAGTCAGTATATATCTCTCAGACTTGAAAATTAATTGCATAGCCACATTTTGAACTGGAAACATCCAGACATCCATCACCGACTGATGACACAACATAAACTGAAAACATGTTCCAATAATTATGTTAATATATTTATCTTCTGATTAGTTTTTGGCTTGATTTATGCCTCATACCTTAAAAACTCCAGGTCCTGGGTAAAAGACCTGGCACCCAAAATACAAACCTTGAAAAATCAGCTAAAATTCTTTACAGTGCATGTTTTATAGGTTTAGCTTACAAGTTTTCAGTTTGACACTAACTTTGAGACAAATGAGCATAATTCACTTTTTTTTAAATCAGGGTTACATGAGGTACTTATTACCTCTACAGCTGCAGATGCATCCAAGCAAGTCATCAGGTACACAAAAATAGCTTCAGGTCACGTTTAATCCTGCAAGTGTTACATGACTGTTATTGTTAAACGTCCATTGGGACCAAACACAGAGATGTCACTAGGTGAAACTGTGTTCACAAAGAAGAGTAACTTTTGTAGATTTCCAGAGATAAACAAAATTCTCAGTACACTCTAGGCCTTTGCACTGTGTTGATTTTTCATGAGTAATTTGTTTAAAATGTAGTTTCTTTTGTTTTTGTAAAAAGTTTTTTTTTATTTAACTGACTAACTTTTAAAATATGTGCACTATCGACAGTGTAATGTATGACTTTGTGTTATTTGTTTAACATTTCTAAAATGAAAGAAAAAGAATATGCTTCCGTTTTGCCTTAGTTTAACTTAACATATTGATTTCGAATTGGGTGATGTAATGGACGTTACAAATACTTTTAAGTTAAATCAAGCTTGATTTTAGTGCACTGAATTTAAGGATATTAAGTAGAGAAATTGCATACATTATTTGATATTACAAAGGATTTTAAGTGTATTGAACTTTAAAAAATTAAAAACATTGAAGAATGGCCTCAAGATTTCAGAACAGATAATTTAATTACAAAATACTTTATTATGTATGTGTTAATCGGGCCGCAGTAGCCTAATGGTTAGAGCGGGCGGCCCATATGCAAAGCCTCTGCTCGCAAGTGGGCGGCCTGGGTTCGAATCCAGCCCATGGCCCTTTCCCGCATGTCTCCCCCTCTCTATCTCTGCCCCCATTCCTGTCAAGCTACTGTCATTAAAGGCCACTAGAGCAAAAAAAATCTTTAAAAAAAAAAAACAATTATGTATGTGTTAATGTAAATGATTACATCAAACATTTAAAGTAGATTCAATGTAATCAGGCATACATATAATTTATGAAATGTTGGTGCTATAGCCCAAAATTCCTTGTAGAATTCCACTTGAAAGGTATCTGGGCCTGGGGCTTAATCATGGGGCAGTTGCTGGAGAGCTTTATTAACTTCTTTTATTTTAAGAGGCAAATCTACAGTTGTTGTTCTCTGGTGATTTTGTAGACATTTTCTAGACTTGTTGCTATGCTAAAAATTCTCAAAATGAAATTTCTGTATGGGGAATAGTTTTTTTTTTATGATCAATTATTTTATTTCACATAATTTACTTTAATCCGTTTTACTTTTATCGAATTCTATTAAGGATGTGTCAATCTGAAGAGGCATTGTTTCAATCCTCTCAATCCAAGTTTTAATTTGGATATCTTCCAATTCTTTTATTTTTTAAATGTTCAAAAGGAGATTATGAGGCCTCAAATAACAGCTTTTCCTGACTCCCACAGAATAATTGATGTTCTTGGTAGGGCACTAAAATGCAGCCATTATATAAGGCTGACACATGACAAACTTAAAAGAACACCAAATTTTTCTAATTTTGACTGTTTATTGAGTCTGTCTCCCAGTTGTTCCACATATGTAACGTATGCAACCATCTTTAAATAAAAGCACTGTCACGACCACTGGTCCTGGCAAAATAAAACCCAAAAGTATGACTACGAGGCAGTCAAGTTGTGAAGGAAAATCAGTTTTACTTGGTCCAAAAACAGCCAAAACCAGGAGATCAATCATACAGGCAAACAAATCCGATAAGGGGCAGGCAGGAATTCGAAGTCCAAGAGGGCAAAAGTGAGGTAAAAACAAGAAAGGCAGAACAGGTAAATGCGGGAAAGAGAGAATAATATCTATTTACAATATGACACAAAACATATATTAACCAAAGCAAAGGGCATACCATACATGCAGTCAATTAGTTAATCAATATTATAATATTGCTCAATAATGGTGTTCCTTATCCATTGTCTATATACGGTAGCTTATTCCTAGTAGAGTAGAGCAAATTTATTCTTAAGGTGAGAAGTATGATGCATATAAATTACATTGTAACCATCTGATAAATTAAACTAATTAAAATAATCTTTTTAATTTTTTTTCAATTTTAGTCATAAGTGGGGATACTGACGATTTGGCCAAAAATGTTCTATTTTAGATCATATTTGACACAAATACCCCACTAAAGCATCACAATGAAGCTTTTCTGTAGCCTTTGCAGCATCAGATTCAGGTGCAGGTCTTATATGGACAAATGCTTCCTTCATTTTCACGCCTTTTCCAGCAAAATTGCTGGAAGAAGTGTAAATAGGATGAAACACTGGTTCTTTACTGTATTTTTTCCCTGTTGAATTGTTCCTAATTGCAAAACTGATCATCTAATTTTTAGACTGTGTCAGGCACTTGAAAGACTAAGCCATTGGCATTATTTCCGTGCAAATAATGCAAAGATCAGACTGTATCTTTATGAATGTGGGCTTTGTTTTTATCTACGTTTTGTTATTTCTTACAATTCACGCCTTACCTTCCCATTACTCATTTTGTCACTTCGGTTACGGTGGTTGATAGGTCGTTTTTTGGGTCCTTGTGTAAATCTTGTGCAAATCTTTATTTGTACGAAACTATCTAGAGTCTTTGGAGAACTAATGTGGACAAAGAATGTTGTTGAAATTTGTCTGCTCATTTATTGAGTTTGTTTATGTGTCTCAATCTTTAGCCAACACACAAATATGTCTCCAATTATGTAATTTAAAGCAGTTCTTGGGTCACAATATTCTACAAGCTTCCTATTGTAGCCAAAACAATTATCACAGACCTCACTTCTTGTTGCTGTCTTTTTTAAAAACAAAAAACCTTCACTATTGTTCAGGCTTTAAGTGAAAAAATAGTTATTAACACAACCTTCTGACTGGTAGATGACTACTCTTCTTCCTGAGGTGCAGCTACTCTGAGAGACAATGACATATTTTGAAGATGGGATGGAACATTTTGAGACAATGCAAATTTGATAGGAAATTTCTGGTGTAGTCTATAGTCATCTCCCGCCCTGACTATTACAACTTCTAATTAATCTCCTAATTAGTCTCCCAGCCTGTAGTGTAAAACCCCTACAAATGGTCCAGAACACGGTGGCGTTCCACGTTGATGGAATGATCTGCAGAGCACTACAAGAACCGGGCATCCTTGTCTATCTTCAAGAAACTCTTGAAGACCCAGCTCTTCATAGGGCATCTCCTCCCTAACTCTTACCCTGCATCCCCCACTCCCACTGCTATCCTTTCTGTACTTCCCTCCATCTCTAAACTGTCACCACTGCTGCCTCTAAAAGTAACTAGTGATTTTTTTCTATTTAGCTTTTGTCATATTGATGTATCTGAATTCTAAGTCACATTGGATAAAAGTCTCTCCTAACTGCACAAACATAAATTGAACAAAAAGTAGAACTCATTTATTGTTATTTGATTAAAAAAAAAAGATGAGGTGCACGACACTACCGTAATCTGTATAACAAAAGTCAGAAATAAAAAAAACATAACACAACAAGTACACCAATCATAGGAGGGTCCTTCAAGCTGGCATTGGACTCTGGAGTGGACATATTCAGTATTGCAGGTAGTCATAGAAACTGGCAAGCCATAAATATTGTCAAACAATAAATGAGTGATAGTCAGCATTCAACACCTGCCTACATTATAAAATCCAATTTCCACATCTTTATTTGACCACAAATGTGTATTCGTTTGAAGGGATAGTGGAAAGTGTTAATCAGTTACTTGCATTTTTGGAGAAATTAGCAATGTAAGTGTCTTATACTTGAATGTGTGGGATTATTAATGAAAAGATCACAATGTTAAAACACATCAAAATATAATATTTTCAGTAAATTTGAAATATTTAGACATATGCATATACAATTATTATTCATATATTCCAGTGCGCTATATATTACACGTGGTTAACTAAATAGCTTTTCTTCGAAATGGCATATTATTATATTAACACATTTACATATTATTTTCATAACAAACATACACAAAATGATTGGTCACTCAAGTGTTTTCACGTTTTCTTTTTTTTTTATCAGAAAAACTTTTCACTTTTCTTAAACTCTTAACTTAGATCCCTAACAAAAAAAAAATGTTTAAAATAATAACCACCGCCCCTCAACTCACCATCAATCAAATAAGGAGATTTTCCATCCTTCTCACTCCCCCCTCCTCCTCCCTCGCAGCCACTATTGACGTCCGTTCGTCTGTCACCGGCATCTCCGCATCTTTCCAGGCTGTTTTTGAGGTCCGGTCATTTAGTCATGAAGGCTCCTCTAACTCAAACTTGGTTCACTTCCGAGCCGGGTCGTATCGTGGATTTTTTTGTGGGGGTTTAAATTGTTTTCGGGCGGTCCATCAGCCGATATTCCGGTGTCGGTAACTCGCTTTTTTTCCCGACGCTTTTAAGAGTTCCGTAAATCATCTACCTCTGAACGGGTTATATCCTTCCCGCCGCTCCATCGAAACCACTCGCTAATTACCCCCCCCCCCCCCCCCTTTGAACACCTTGTGGGGTTTTTCCGACACTGTCGTGAGTTTTTTTTTAATTATTTCTTGGCAAAAGTTGGAGACCACGATACAAAAAAGCTTCCATGAGTGCTCCTCCGCTGATCCGGGCGCCCAGCCCGCTCCCGTTCTTGGGGGGTTCGAACAGCTCCAACGCGGGGGGTGGAGGAGCGGGAAGTGGAGTGATCTCCTTCCACATTCAGATCGGTATGAGCCGGGAACCAGTGCTGCTGGATGCCTCGGAGCTCAATCTCGGTCAGGTCCGTGAAGTGGCGTGCTCCATCGTTGACCAGAAGGTAAAAAAAGGATGTAAATGCACTTATATTTACTTATATGCACTTATGAATACACTTCAGTATTTACGTTCACATTTCTATACTATACTTGTGACATGTTTAGCTGAATTATGAAAAACACTAGATTCACACTATACATGGCCATTATTATAATCGATGTGGTTACTCCCTTTTATACTCTTAAGTAATTCACTGTTATAACTTCCTTCTTTTATACCAGAAAAGAATGTTAAAATATACGGGGATATGTGACACATCCAAATCATGAACAGGCTTTTACAAGTTGCTGTCATTTGAGGAAGACAAAAGAAAGAAATCGGGTGATATTGATTAGCCATAAAGTTGAGATCATAATGAATAAATCATTCCATAATTTCCATACCTGAATATCGGAATTCTTTCAAATGTTTCTCTTGTCCCCTCAATCTCAATTCAGAAAGGGTGGAGACTGTCATTTTGACATTGCTGCTGATACATTTAGAAATTTGTGTTGATTTTAGTTAACTTTGTCTTCATTATCTTGTTTGATTTGCGTTGTAGTTACCGTATTCTTACTGTTGACATGTGTTATAAGCCTGACAATTCATGTAACTATAGAAGAAAACATTTTTGTCACTAGTTATTATTATTTAGACTATTTGATTTTCTTTGAAAGTATTTTTTTATGGCTTAAACTATGTCATAGCATTGCAGGACCAAAAAAAGGACCATTTGGTCCATTGCAGGACCATAAATTACACAAATAAGGTAATGGTAGATATTTGGTTTTCTATCCCTGTGTGACCCTATCCCTCTCCCTGACCAATGACAGCTGGTTAGGTTGTGTTAAGTTAGGAATTGGAATAAGCGTTTATAGAAAATGTGTATTAAAAAATGGATGGGAAATAAACATAAGTAAATCTGTTGTAATGTTTCCTTACTTAATTCCTTGCAAACTTGATCTTACCTTTTAAAATTTTGACCTCTGACGATGGGTATGAAAACGGCTCCCAAGAAGTATTGAAAAAGGTTTCAATATATAAATATATATTTTCCGTTCATTTTTTGTTCAAACTCAGATGACGCTTTTCTCTCTATCTGAAAAGTTATTTTTCTGCTACAGTCCGCACTTAAAGGGGCTTCCCCCTACTAGATGTCAACATTCAATTAAGCAGAGCACTAAACTCAGGCATTTTTGTTAGCTTAGTTTAATTTTAATAGCCGATTTAAAACAGGACAATCTCAATTTTTATTCTAAAAAATCTATATGAGTGCATATGTATACATATGAAATAAAGAAATGGTAAATTTGAATACTATATATATATATACTGGTATATACTGCTTTTTCCCAATGAGGCTGCTGGGGGGCCTATATTGAAATCTCAATAAACTAATTGAATCCCTGGAAACTTTTAATTTAAAATGTCATAAAATGCACCTTGTTAGTGATTTTTTGTAATGTATTCATTCATTCATTTATAATACTCATTCATTTACACACTGTCATGCAGGCTGTTGTACTGTATACAACCAGCTGTAATGGGCTGTGGATGCAAGCAGTTTCTCGTGGTAATATGTCATCATTTTTTTGTGTTCAAACATTTGCATGTCTAAATGTAATCCAGATAATTGAACTTTTCATAAAAAACATGTATTTTAACTACAGAGCTAACATAAACACCCTGAGAGCAAGACCTGACAAACAATGGCAAGGGGAATCCCACAAAACCTAGTTCAAACAGTCTTTTAATAATTCCGGTGGAACATTATCCTGTCCTAAATATAACATTCACACATGTGACTCAATCATACTGAAGTGACAATTAAACAACTGAATAACAATAATTTGGGTTTCTGTTGATTCAATTATGAATCAACAGAAACCCAAATGAGTCCAGATCATACAATTAAAAGAAAAAAAAGCCCATATGGTTGCTTAGGTACGTATTGTGATCCTAGTTGCTTGTGGTGTTGTTTGGATTCAGACTTGTTAGGTTATTTCCTTCTTACACACCTGTTGTGCTTTAATTTTATTCATGTCTCTTTTTAAGGAGCAGTGAAGCACCAGTCAATTTTCAGATTGTCTTACCTTTGCCAGTCCTACAAAGACACTGGTTCTACAAAGAAACTTGTTCCCTGAAACCTTTGGTTTTGTTCATATCTGAATGTTTTTGATGTTCAATGTATCCTTTACCATCACTCTCTAGAAGTCTTTAGACTCATCATTAACCGTAATTGGAAAAAATTACCCACTTGGAAAACTCACCAGACACGCTGCAGACCAGACCTCCACCTCCATTTTGTTCAATGACTTTTCTCTGAGTCCATCTGTGTTATGGCCGAAACTGAGAAAAAACATTTTTTTGTTGAAACTCTCTCATCCAGATGGAAAGAGAAATAGATCAATTTAACAGAAAGAAATATCCAAAAGAGCCAGACATAGTAAGGTCATCCATCGGCTTTAACCTGTTGTTTCCTCATTTTTTCCTCATTCACATTTGTGAATTTAAACAGGAGTTCTTAATCTGTATGTCTTTATAATGATGTGGGAATTAGTACCATTGTTCTGTCAGATGGAGTTTTTTATTAGTTTTTTTTTTCATTTCTGTTCTCGAATAAAGTTAATGTTTATTCCATTCAGTCTTAATTAATCACTAATATAGGGATTATTGCTCTTTTACGAGCAATACATTTAATTCACATTTCTTATAAAGGTACTTAAATCAAAGTTCACATAATTTATACCAATATGTCCTTAATAGAAATAGTTTAATGAGCATGGGTATTTGATACTAGGAAATGAAACAAGTTATGGTTAGTTTGATCAAGAGTAGATAAAAAATATAACCATTTTAGTCTGCCCAAAACTTCCTCAAAAGCTTGCCTCACAACTGAGATAGGGTGAATGCTTTAAGGTATACCTTTTTTATTATTATTATTTTTTAAAGAGACTTAGCTTTGGTGTCTGTTAATACAGCCAAATCTAACAAAAAATCTTACTATTTTTCTGTTTTGTCAGATCACCAAATGCCTACAAAGTTTGGATAATTGAAGCTAAATTTCCACTCACTTAATGTATTTCATGACTTTACATATGCTTTGATAATATCCAGATTTTTTTTAACCACATCATTGGACAGAATGAGAATCGCATTCACAGTAATACAATTGAAAAAAAAGGTAATTCATACAGAGTTCATTGATAAAACAGTCCTTGCTAAGGAAACCAGCAGATTGCACAGATTCTATTTTTTTTCCAAGCTGGTCCCACAATCCACACATAGAGCAGTGAATTTGTCTATACTTTTATGTACAATGCTCTCCCACAGAAAAAGTTAGAAACAGCAAGTTGTCATGAATATATGTTCAGTTCAAAATGTTGAGGTGCTGAGCATACTTATGAATAATAAAAAAAAAAAAAAACTTTATTAAACTAATTTAAGGATGATGGCGGTCTGAATCAATGGTCAAAATACACTGATAATCACAGAACTCAACTGTTATTGTAACTGTGTTAAATTACTGAATTACTGCTTTAAAAATAAATCCTCTCCCAAAATCATACACCCATTGCAATAGGACAGTGCTCCGTATCTGTTCCTCTTGTATTAGGCGATAGATAGATAGATAGATAGATAGATAGATAGATAGATAGATAGAT